>OX401923.1:6983679-7013679 GCA_947859195.1 Drymonia ruficornis
CCTATTTCCTCTATCATTGCGGTGGATCTTTCGACATGTTTGCTGTAAGTGGACGGATAATTGCAGCTATTGAATACTCATCCTATTGTGATTGTATCTTCACATGTCGCGGCGGCGCGGGCGCTTCAGCAATAACAATCACATACTGCAACGGGAATTCGTAATCTGTCAAGGAGTCTTATCATTGCATGTTGTAAACTTTTATCTTTAGTTTCATTATGAAGTTGAAGAAACGAGTCATTGCACATTCTATTAGGAATAGCTTAGCATAGCCTATAGAAAATAAGGCAATAAGTGGTGTGAGTTGACACGTGTATACGTGTTCCTAAACGAAACAATTACGATCGAAATACAGTAGCCCGATTCACGTAACCAAAACCGTAACGATGTCTCAGCGATATAGTCGTTGATAGCCTTTTTGTATTACGAAAAGGCTATCAACGACTATATCGCTGAGACATCGTTACGGTTTTGGTTACGTGAATCGGGCCACTGATATGGGTCTAATATTTGTAACAGAAAATAATTGCATAGCTCGTGTAAATGTAGGTAGATATTACTTAATATTAATGAGATTTGAATACGCAATCAGCGGCTGATGTTATGTACCTATCATATTACAAACCGATTAATCCCCAACAAAGGCAACATAATAGAATTACAAATTAATTTTCCCACATACCCTTAAAGTAATAACATCCTTTTGTGTGCAAACAGTATCGCTTTACCATTCAATTTGCGAAACGTATGAATGAACCAACGTCACAACACTCAAGGGCTCATTGGTGCGTGCACCCCATTGATTGCGGTCACTGATAACATCTACGATGCCCGTCTTTAGGGATGGGATAGCAGGGATTACTTTAGGCGTGGCTTATCCGGACCCCACCCTCCATTGTCGAGAATTTTGAAGGGTAGAAATTATGTATATCACTTTAATAGTGGTGAGATTTGCTTAGTGGTCGGTCATGGATACCTCAGCGGTACAGTCGGGTTCGAAGTGCGGTTCCGATTTCAGTATAGAACGTATACTGAGTAGTGACTCCGGGAGCAACAGAAGTGATGGTGTGGCTGCTCCAGACTGGTTATGCTGCACTCGATATCGACCACCCCGATTACCACGTTAGCATCAAAATTTATTAATAATGCCGTGTGTCCACTGGCAAGTAACATCCGCAATTTCTTGCAGAAGTCACTTGCCGACGTGTTTCCACTGACTGCATTTTTACACAACCGTGTACATGTGGGACTTGCAGCAAGTTCGGCAAGTCGCAGAAGTCCACTTGCGTGATTGTTTACACATTGGAAGTCGCTTGCGCAAGTAAACTTGTGCAAGTTTTCTTGCCAGTGGACACACGGCATTACACATTCATGGCCGTTTGGCCTAGTGATTTTAAGCCGCAGACCGCTCGGATCACTACACCGGATGATGTACACGGTTTGATTCCCGCGGGGCAAATTTCGGAAATGGTCTTTTCGTAATTTGCAATGGTCTGGGTGTCACTCGGATCGCCCCCAATCGACTGTACTGGTATCCATAGTACAAACAAGCGTTTAGGAAAATACAGTTGGTGTTTTAGTCTATTTATATTAATCTATTTTTAACTGCCTGAAATCATTATTCGCGATTACAATACATTATAGAGAAGTGATATAATCCATTCTCTCAAAGAAAAACTCCGAGGGTATCGAGTTGATACGGTTAGAAATATGTATGGAGAACTCAAGCGACGCCATCACCTTAATATGAACTTAGTACTAACAAATTACCATTAGGTACTTAGTGTGCGATTTATTTAATGTTTCACTGACGTGGGGTTTCGTAATTTATTTGACCTTAATACCTAAGGTACATCCTGGTAATTATGCATGCAAATATACCCAAATAGGTATGTGACGGAAAACTTACCTACTTACTTACCGTTCCATTAGAAACCGGTCAAATTTCTGCAAGTATAGACTCATTTATTACCTACGCACTATAAGTAGATAAGGTGTCCTTTAGAACTATAGGTAAATATTCTTTTATTGGGACAGATAGACAACCTTATTCTAATCTGATAGAGATTGCAAGCAAACTGCGAATCTCTCGATCAACTTCCTTTGACATACCTACCTACCCTAATGGAAAAAAAGCCGAAATTTTTCACTAGTCCCACTGGAAGGATTACTAGTTAGTAAGGTAGGGAAGTATGTCCTACCTGTGTAAATAAGGTAGTTTTTGTGTCAGGTGCAGTGAACGGTGGCGGTTGTCGCGGCCGGAGGGCGGGCCGGCACGCTCGGGTGCCGTTCACGGCGGCGCAGGCGGCCGCGCTGGAGGCCGCGTATGCGCGCGCCCCGTACCTGGCGCCGCCGGCCTTGCGCGCGCTCGCCGCCGCCCTACAGCTTCGCGACGACCGTGTAAGTATTCAGTCACAATGTACCACAGGTTTCTTTTATAGCCAAAGGATGGCCCACTGGCAGGCGGTCAACGATCGCTCACTACTATTTATCCAGAATGGTACCGGAGCCGTGAGTCGCTCACCACCCGCACTCCGAAGAATGCTAACGGTGCAACTCACACGACTACGTACTAGAGCGTAAGCTCTGGCGGCAGGATACAAGAAACTTGATATTTTTATTCTACGGTGGTACCTACGAAACCCTAGTGCGAGTCCGACACGTACTTGGCCGGTTTTTCTACGTTGCGGTTGTGGTCAAATGGGTATTGTTTACAAATCACTGCCATTTTAATGTCAGAGTGTGATTTAAATTAATTAAACGACCCCTTTAACCCCCCCCCCTCCCCCTTATTGGGTGGGTATTTAGCCTCTTCTTCAGGGTAGTGGTAGTTCCGAGCCAGATTCATTATCGGAAACAGGCCTTGTGCCCCTATAACCTGACCTCATTTCCAAACAAAAACACATACTTAGTACAAAATTATCTGCTTTCTCTGTGATTAATGTGTTTTATACAATACAATACATAATTAAAGTAAGCACAATACAACCGTGAGAACATTCTTATAACACTGTTTACGATTGTCTTCAGATTAAAATCTGGTTTCAAAATCGACGCGCTAGAGAGAGGAGAGAGAAATCCGGGAACATCGCTCCTCCGGTCGCCGTCACCTTGCCGCCGACCGGGAGAGTACCACTCGCGATCCCGTCTCCACACTGGCACACAGACCGAAGATACGAGACCAGCCAATCCAGCCATCGGAATTTTGCTATGACCGTAGAAACAGAAACTTATTTGGAAAGAGTGTATGATCGCGACACGATTCCTTCCGATAACGGTGAAAGACCAGAAACACCATTAGATATAGAATCTGTTGAAGACTGAAGACGTGCTGACGAGTTGGTCAAATTAGGATCATTGGATTTATTGACTTATAAAAAAATTTATTTACTGTGATAATTGTGTAGTTAGTATTAAGATCATAAATAGATAAGTGCCTACCTGGAGGAATCTTAAGTGTAGTTTTCTTGTACATCTAAGTAAGTCGCTTGGCTCACTACATCGTGTGGTTATGGGTTAAATTCCTATCAGAAGCAAATTTCGAGAATTTTGTTACTCTGGCTCAGGCGATAGGTATTTATTTTATTTACCTACTAGAGTAACCAATAGTCCTATAGGTATCCTTACGTTTTGAGATACGCGAGGCAGGGGCGTAGCTACCGCCCCGTATCAATCGGGGGCCCCAAATGTGTGTGAAAATTCTTTACCCTTCATTTGGGCCCCCCAACAAATTTTGATACAGGGCCCGTCCAAGGCAAGCTACGCCACTGACGAGAGCTATTGCCCTATGCTGTGCATATGACTGCACCTTATCAATAATGATCCAAATTGGGCTAAATTATGGAAAGAAATGGTAGGTATCTGTTTTGTTCACCGGGAACGTGGCGTCACTACGCGCGCCGTTATTACAATCAAAATAATGTTGTCTGACCTTAACGAATCTTTTTGTTGTATTGAAAGTATCGAGTGAACCAGTAGTTTGGCATTCACCTCCATTTAAACGAGGAAGTTGGAGAAAAACCTTATATAAGCGGAGTAACTACAGAGTTTCTTACCTTCGATCATATTTGAGATCGTTGGTCCTTAACTACTTATTCACATGTAATATATTTATAAGTATATTATGTATGTTATTATACAGGTGATTTTTTCAAGTGCGCTTTCATGGCCATATCCGAAACTATGAGGAACAGCGAAAAGTACCCAAAGGAGTCTCGGGGGGCCCGATATTGATAAAAACTAAATCATTGGATTTTTGAAAAATGAATTTTCCAAGCCAGTAATCGAATCCGTTGATAAAAAAAAACTACGAATACTGATTTTTAAAAATCCAATGATGCAGTTTTAGTTTTCATCAAAATCGGCCCCGAGACTCCTTTGGGTACTTTTCGCTATTCCTCATAGTTTCGGATTTGGCAATCCACGCTCACTTAAAAAATTCACTCTGTATATTATATGATAGGTAGGTACACTTCTAGTAGAAAAGTTCATTGGTTAAAAGAATTGACACCCTATTTACGAGTGATGTGTATAATAACGAATTGAGGGTACCTAACGAGCGATAAGCTGATGTTAGTGACACTCAGCGTACCTACGACCTTTGATATTATTTTGCATCGTAGTAGATAAGTACCTATGGATACACACTACTCGTCGAACTCACTATCTAACAATTAAGTATGTACATACCTATTTATTATTACACGCGCCGTCTTCACTTGTAGAAAACTACATAATTCTATTGGTGGTAGAACCAAGCTGTACCCAATTGCAGCTAATATTATGGGCTGGCTCAACCGGGGCAGTACCACCTTCTCACAGAAAATCGGCGTTATGTAGCTATTACAGCTGCGTTTCGTACGATGAGTGAGATCCGGAAGCCCAACCCCCTCCCTCTGTCCCACTCCCCTTCAGATCGGCAACGTGCGAGCGATGCCTTTGGTATTGCAAGCATCTATAGGCTGCTGCTTAACATCAGGCGGGCCGTACGCTTGTTTGCCACCTTTGTAACATTAAAAAATCACCAGACAAACGCATTGCGAAAAGATAATTTCCAAAGTTTGCCCCGACGAGAATCAAACCCTCAACTACTCGATACAGAGGACAGCTTGAGCGGTCTATAACAACGATCTACGCGGTTGGTCAGCATTCATGTTTTGCAAAAGTATAAAAGTTATAGTTGATATATCCTCATGGCCGTGGATGGGGGTTTATTCGAGGGCACCACTGGATCCTGGATTATAACCGCGATGTACTAAACCAAGTAATCAATTGTCAGCTCACCAGATGTCGCTTAATTGGACTGACCCATAGATCTATACCTGTGCCAACGTTATGTCACTTCATTTTTTATTGACTACATGTTGGCCAAAGTGGCCGTTACAACTTCACTCAGACAGGGCGAACGTAAAGTGCGCTCCAACCAGAGGGGCAGGGGGACAGCTGGCTCAAGGGCGCCAAGTTGGGCGCGGCCTCGGCTTGGGCTGCTGTCTCTTTATGGGAACAGGGGCTAAATTGCCACCGGATCACTGACTGAGAAGTTGCGACAAAAAACTCAGCGGGCTTGTCGAATGCCTAGGTGCGCCTAGGGACTTCTAGGCGCGTAGACGCACAAGACTTTTGGTCACGCATAATGTCAACCGAGTCGCTCCCTCATTTTTAATACATGAAATAGGAGAGAATAAGAGAGAGGAGGAGAGAGAGGAGAGTTTGTCTTGTCACGGTCGGCTGTGCTACTAGTGCTGATTATATTTATAGTGAAACAGCAAGTGAAACGCATAGTTTATTTATCTACTTACAATTTATTGTAACAATTTCTTTACCGTATAAGTTCTTGAAAACTCACAATTATACAACACATAACCTAATGGGTAGGATTGTTTACTTACTTTTTTATCTGTTTTTGATAAACTCACTATACTAGGTATCTAACCTATTATGTGTTATATAAATCTAAAAAAAATATTCATCGTTATCTCACTGTTATCTCACTGTTATTTGAAATGTAAGTTTGTACTATAAAGGGAGCATACATTTGAGCTCACCACATGTCGCTTGATTGGACGGGGGTGAGTTATAAATTCTTTGCTGGGGTGACGTTACTGTCACATCAACTTCTGTCAGTGTCATTAAAAATACCATACCTAGATTTACAAAAATGTTCGCTTCTATCACTGAATAATATACTAATTAATGCGAGGTGGGAAGGAGAGACTTTCTGAACTAAAACGTAGTGATTCTACACCCTTTGTTCTGGCTCTGAACCATAGCCAGTAGAAAAACATTTTCTACTTTGGTCTGAACTGTCAAGTGTCAACGTCACCGCTGCAATGTGGCGCCGCCCTAGTGGGCAAAAAATTCCTCATTAAATAAGGCTAAAGTTATTTGTTGAGTATCATTGGCAGCCGGCGACTTGCACAGCGCGCATGCCGTCGCTGAGTCTGCATTTTTCGTTGGGCGGATGGGCGGCCTCTGGCGAGCTATCGTCGGTAACTTTGCTCAAGATCTCGTAATGCGCCGCTTCTTCTTTAGGGGGGCTCGTCTCGTCTAAACTGTACCTGGTAATATAATAATAATAATTAGGCCTTTTTATGTCATGGCCTCCCGCTGGGCATGAGCTTTTCCTCAATACGAGGGGGATTCAGAACGTAATACCACATGCTGATTGCTAACACCGTGCAAGTTGGTGGACGTCACATGTGACGATAATAATCATAATTAGCCCCTTTAACACCCCACTCTTGGGACTTTACATGTCTTTTTATAATTGGTTAGATTTTCTAAGACATGCATACGATGTTTTCCTTCGTCGTAAGCAAGTGATAAAAATATTAAAATTATGATTCGCACATACATTTTGAACCTTGGACCTTGTGCATATAAACGAAAGTTACTTACTTTATTATAGATAATACAGTATGCCGGTGCATTTCAAGTGTTGTATTATAATATAATATACCTACTGTCCGGCGCCTCAGTAACTTGTAACATAGCTGATTGCAGGCTTTGAATGGAGCAGATGTTCTTTCGAAGAACCCTTTCTACTGAGTATCAATCACCTCAACTGTATGGGAGATAGTTGAATTGATTGTAGAGCCAAGTGAACGGAGATCTTAATTCTAAGACAATAATAATCCCTCCCACTAATATTATATATGTGAATGTTTGGATGGATGGATGGATTTTTGTTACTCAATCACGCCAGAACGGCTGAACGGATCTGGATGAAATTTGGCACAGAGATAGATTATGGTCTGGAATAGCACAAAGGCTACTTTTTATCCCGATAAAATATATGGTTCCCGTGGGATAGATTTGTTTACATTTTTCATAGATCACAGGATCGACATGAGTTTTTACAGAGTTAGTGGTAGTTTAGGGGTCACAGGGTGGTACGGTATACGGGATCAAGGATACGGGATCCAATTTTTTTAAATTTATATTCTGCGCGGACGCAGTCGCGGGCAAAAGCTAGTATAATCTATGTGCATGGTGTATTACCCGCAAGCTCTGAAGAATGCGCACGCGGCGGGGTTGTGCGTGAGCGCGGTGAGGCGCACGTGGCGCATGCGCGTGGCGTGCGCCAGCCGCTCCAGCACGCGCAGAGCGCGCTGCCCCAGCCCGCGCCGCCGCCCGCTCGCCTCCACTTGCACCTCGTAACTGCAACAATATAGCAAAACTAGTTATAACTGGCCACTGTTACGGCCTGGCCACGACTTCGCGCTTCAGCGACGGGCGTCAGCGCGGGGGTGCTAAAATGTTGCATCACGCGCGTTGCCGCCGAGAGTGGCATGGGCAGCTCGTAGCGTGATGCAACATTTTGGTGCCCCCGCGCTATCGCCCGTCGCAAAAGCGCGAAGTCGTGGCCGGGTTGTAAGCCGCAATGCACAGCTCTGCAATCATTCTGGATAAATGGTAGTGAGTGATCACGATGCAACTCACACAGTGAGTACCAGGGCGGATGCTCTGGCGGCAGGACCTACCGCAGATGGTCCCTGACGCCTCGTAATGCTAGGAATAGTATGCCACACTTTGTACCTGTAAAGGTGGTAAGAGTGGCCACTGTAGAAAATCTTGAGTAGTTTTGAGGGTCATGGCCACTGTAAGTAACTAGTACTGGACGTTTTTATACCTAGTTATAGTGTAGGATCAAATGCTGTCGTTGGCAAAATCTTCAACTACAGTTGAAGGAAACCATGGTTTTTTTTTAAGTGCAGTGAATTAGAGTAAAACTAGGTATAATTGGCCACTGTCAGGAGTGTGTGGGGCCTACAATTTACAGCATTTAAAAGACGTGTAAACTTCACCCAATTAGACAGGGCGCGCAGTGATGGTGATGGTGATGAATGATTCGATTCACAGTGAACTGTTCCCAGTAAAATGACAACCTATTGCCCGCTTTTACGAGACCTTATGTCATCAGCGCAATGCGGCCGCAAAAAAATATACTTCTGTCTACCCCTTTAGAGAATAGAGCCGTGATCATAACGTGTATTAATTAGTAAAAATCAATGCATCGAAGCGTTATCGGTCCAATTATGAATTCTCAATAAGTGCTTTAGTATCGATAACTGCAATGGCGATGTGACCTCTTACTAATAGGACAATAGCATGACTATTACAATGTAAGAGTATACTTAGAGATGATAAGAATACTTTGACAAAATTCAAACAACATATTTTATTCAAGAATTCCACTGAGCTCTGGCATACGAATGTCCCAGGCGTGTCAACTTTTGATGCGTATTATTCACCAGAAAATGGAAATACCGATAATATGTTTTCAACAATATTTTCCGCGAACGAGTGAGTCGTACTGTGTCCGTGGACTCCCTTTAGTTGGACATACTATTTTGGACATTTACATGTCTCCCTCATTCTTGGTCTTTGAGTTATACATAACAATCGGCCGACGTTTGAATAAACGTTGCTCTATGTTGATTGTATTGCAGGTACATCAAGCAATTCTAGGATCATAGGAATTATTTAGTTTTTAATTAATCAAAAATGATAATAACACATTAAAAATGTTTTACCGAATAACTTCACACTTATGGGAACATTCCTGAAATAAATAATTTATTGTATTATTAATTTCTCTAGCCTGAAGTAGAACATTTGTCTGGAAAAGTTTTTCTTGGGGCAAAATAGCTGTGTGCGGGAAATAGCCGGTAAAAAAGTTCAACCAAATTTACCTAACCAATTTAAAAAATAATAAGATTAGATACTTACCTGTATTTAAATGAGATAGAGAGGAGATAAATTGGTTAAAATATTGAGTAAGTCTGTGAATGGAAAACTAAACATTCATGTAAGTATGTAAAAGCGTCTGCACCCAACATATGCTGAGACGAATCTAAGTTCGATTAATTTTATTTTCCAAAACAAAACATACTGGCAACAATATTAATTTATTATTACAATAACTTAATTTAATGTAGTCTTACTTTCTCAAATTTATTTTAGATAATATATTTTTAGATGTATTTATTTTAGGTGTAGTGTTAATAAGCTAGTTGCTGTCATGTAAGAGCTTGTGTTTGATTAGGAATGGCGTTATTCTAACATCATTAGCACAGCAAATAGTAAGATGGTATACCATTGCACAATTTAAATGAAATTTCGAACGTACATCAGATGATCACATGTAGATTTCGAGATAAGTTATAGATAAAAGTTATTTAAAAGTCATAGGATTTACACACCGAATATCACATAATTATACTCGAAGTTATTTTTATACTATTGCACCAACTTGACGATGGGTCTCGCGCAGGAAATCCAATATACAGCGATGGTCGTGAGAGAACGAAGAAAGTTTCCTAAAGTCGCGAGCAGCACCGGGGCACGCGGAGGGAGGCCGAGAGCGGGTGCAACTTTATCAATGCCCTGAGCGCTGGGCAGGTGACGTCATTTCTTATCATCACTTGAGTGGCGGCTTCGGAGTAGACGGACTGGCAAACGGGGACGAGCAGTAGAAACATGCGGGCGCGGCTGGTGTGGTTGGTACTGTGCTGGGCGGCCGCGGCGCGCGCCGCTCGCATCCTCGCCGTCTTGCCCACCAACACGAAGAGCCACTACGCCATGTACGGGCGACTGTTGGGGGCGCTCGCCACGAGAGACCACCATCTCACCGTGGTCACACATTTCCCAATGGTACGTATACGAAACGCCGTTCGAAACATAGTGGAGACTAATAGAAATAGTAGGTACATAAAGAAAAATACGTATTTACGATAAAAAATCTTATTAAACTAGCCGCGTACCTGGTAGGATTCCTATATAAACTTTCTTCCCTTATTTAACACTGGGATGAATTTTCAAAAGTCCTTTCTGGCATCTACTAGTGCTTATATTATTGTTAGAGTTTCGTTTAATCAATGGTTCAATGTTCAATCTAACATTTGGTAGAAGGATGAAGTGATAATATCAATTATGTGCCATGTGTGCCTGTGTTGCTAAAAAGTAAATAATTGTTGTTACTAATACGACAGTACTAACAGTAGCTTCAATAAATAAGTTTTTTTCGCCATCCTGGCTTCTCAGATTCTCTTGAAGAGCAATATTGATGAATGCACTTGTATGCAAGACAATCAGACTAGTGGACACCAAAACGAACGCCTGATCTTTAATAGCCAGTAGTTAGATTTTTCACCCTGTATCTTTATGTAATTTTTAACACTTTTTTTTTTGAGTTTAGGTGACAGTTCAATAAGAAATTTCACCCTTGAACATTTACCGCCTTTATAGAGATTTTTTGCCAGTTTATAAATATTGGTTTAACTAAGCATTTCTAGGCAGAAAACTGTAAGTTTGTAATGAAAGTGTAAGGTCCCAGCTTCGATCCCCGGTAGGGACCAATGGATGAATGCACCAATGGATGAATTTTCATCTATGTGCATAGTTTACAGTTCGCTTACGGCGAGGGAAACCATCGTGAGGAAACCTACCTATCCCTCGGGATTAGGTAATAGTCAGTTACTGTATACACGGCGACAAGTTCACCACCTGTTACGTTGGCTTCTATCTGGTGAAACGTGGGCTTTGACAACCCCCGAATGGTGATAAAAAAAAGTCGTGACGTTGTTATTTTTATGTAAGTCCATCATGACTATCTATAAATATGTGGGTTAGGTTATTCCAAGAGTTTATCCCGATTTAGTGATCTATTGAGGTTTTTTACCTCATTAGAACAGATACCTATATACATACTATTTTGTGTTTCCCTTTAGCTGCATATCCAACCATCAATATGCATAGAGTGCTGTTCTGAGTTGCTCATTTATAATATATTAATATATTATTGAGAAAATTCAATATTATCGGGTTCATCCGTGACACGCATTCCACATATTTTTATAATTTTCAAAAATAACTGTACTATGAGTTTGTCACATTAGTAACCTGTTAGCAACGTCAACTAAGCTTAATGCTTGAGTCCCAATGATAATCTTCAAGTAATTAAGGTTAAATAGGTACGGCTGTATGCAAAATGAAATCAATGAACTCTGTCCGATCGAACATGCGCGTAGACAATATGAATTTAATTGCATCGAAGCTGCAGGTGAATTTGAGGACATAGATAAAATTATGTACTTCACATCTTGTTTAAAAAAACGGCCAAGTGCCTGTCGGACTCGCACATGAAGGGTTTCGTACCACCATAAAATAAAAACGTCAAAAATATTTAAGTTTCATGTATAGGGACCTCCTTTATTTTCAAATTTTATTTTATTTTTACTTTAGTTTGTTGTTGTAGCGGCAACAGAAATATACATTCTGTGAAAATTTCAAGTCCCAACCTATTACGGTTCGTGAGATACAGCTCGCTGACAGACGGACAGCGTAGGCTTAGTAATCGCATTGGCACCCTTTGGGTACGGAACCCTAAAAACACTTTCAACCGGATAGAATTCATCGGCGACATTGCCACAATTCATTATTGGTGTGTCAGTCTGGCAGAAATTCTATTTCTACTGTCTATCGTCTGGCATTAAATCAGTTTCAATATTCTCTACGGTAACATACTTATAAATATAGCAACATGCGATTAGACCATGTACACATGTACACTTTTGTTCGTTTCTTATTTTTTCACGCTTTGTACTATTATGAACCAAAAGTTTATACAAAAGCGCAATAAGTATCTACCGTGGTACCAAACAACATTAAAGATTACTGAACTTAAGTTTACAAACGTTGGATCGCATACCAAAATCTCGT
The DNA here is from genome assembly GCA_947859195.1 of Drymonia ruficornis. Taxonomy (NCBI): domain Eukaryota; kingdom Metazoa; phylum Arthropoda; class Insecta; order Lepidoptera; family Notodontidae; genus Drymonia; species Drymonia ruficornis. Next base: position 6,995,902 of record OX401923.1, read on the forward strand.
TATATTTATTTGTTTTCCACCGATCAATGACAATGTGATTCGCGGTCATTCATTCATTGTATTATTATCTTGAATGTTTTTAAATAATACCGATAATACTCTTTTCGTGAATAAATCTGTCCCAGTTGGTCCCAGTCCACACGTGAAACGTCAAACCGAATCCTATTTATTGACCGCCAAATAGAATGATTTTCTTTTTTTATAGGATCATTGCCATTTTTTATGAATCATGAACTCTCATCAATAAAAATAAATAAATATAACGTCACGACTTTTATCCCCATTCGGGGGTAGTCAGAGGCTGTAGTGGCCATACACCACCACATTGTGGAGGTATTAACCAACTCAAAGCCCACGTTTCACCAGATAGTCGGAACCCAACGTGACAGGTGGTGAACCTTGTCGCCGTGTATACAGGAACTGACTATTACCTAATCCCGAAGGATAGGTAGGTTTCCTCACGATGTTTTCCCTCACCGTCAGCGTACTGTAAATTATGCACATAGATGAAAATTCATCCATTGGTGCATGCCCCACCGGGGATCGAACCTGGGACCTTGTGATTGCTAGCCCAACCTGTTCACCCCTAGGCTACAGTCGCTTGTTACTTTCATCAATATAAGAAGATAATACTACAGTGATAACATCTAGCCGTATGAATGCTTTTATGCTGCCTACTTAAGACCGTGACTTAAATATGTCCATTTATTTTTTTACTTTGAATGGCACTTTTTTATTTTTATTAATAAAAACAATAGGAGAGAAGAAGTTGTTTGTTTCTTTGACGGTATGTTTATAAGAGGTAATCTCTGGAAGTAGTAATTTTATTTTTAAAATTCTTTCACTGATAGAAAGCTACACTATCTCTCAGTGACATAGGATGTTATAAATTGCCACGCGGGTGAAGCCGGGTGGGCTAGCTAGTTAGTTATTATTTACGCCCCTTCACCCCACTCGTCTGCCGTACTCATTTATCGCTCGGTGACATCATACACAAGCCGCGCAGCCGTCTACCACACAATATTTATGTTCACAAACAGGTGATTTTCTGCGTGTTTTCCGTAGATATCGTTATTGACGTAATTAATACCTAACCAGCCACATTCTAAAAAACCTACATGATACTAATAATGTCAATTAATTGTGTTACAGAAAGATCCCCCTGCAAATGTAGTAGAAATAAGCCTCGCGGGCACCATACCCGAGATCGTGAACAATCTCTCAAAGGAACATAATTCAATGAAACCAAATTTCATTCAAAATCTGGAGCAGATAATGAAGGAATGCGTCCACGCCTGTGAGACCGTGTCCCGGTTACCTGCTGTAAGGACGCTGCTGAATTCCACGGCTCAGTTTGATCTGGTCATCGTCGAAGTGTTCGGGAGCGACTGTTTTGTGCCATTAGGTAGAAGATTCGACGCTCCAGTGGTCGGCTTCCTATCGAGCGTACCTTTACCGTGGGTCAACGAGCAGCTAGGCAACCCAGACGCGACCGGATACGTACCATCTTACATGCTTGGATACGGCCAGCAGATGACATTATGGGAAAGACTTGCCAACACCATGGCGGTGGTCATAGCAAAGATTATGTACAGATATGAATCACAGATTCCGTCCCAGGTGAGTCACTTTGGTTCACAACCATGCTACGCCGTAGTAATAACGTAGCGCGTAGTCTAATTAACATTATTCGGCCTGAAGTTTCTCACAATATTTTATTCATGCAGGCTATAGCTGATCGTTTATTCGGGCCGGGACCAAGGCTGGAGACACTGGCTCAGAATTACAGTTTAGTGTTGTCCAACAGCCACTTCAGTATAAACGAAGTGCGCCCTTTGGTCCCCGCTTTGGTTGAAGTTGGAGGCCTCCATTTAGACGACTCACAAAAACTGAGCGGGGTAAGTGTAATTAATTTTATCTTGAGATCATTGACAAGACATATGTTTTTTAATTGTCCGTGACTTATTTCGTGTCCCGTAAGAAATCTTGAATTGTCTGATATAAAAATGATCCTATACTCCTGACCTAAGATTTAGTTATCACTAAGCCAGGTTTCATAAAAAATATTCAGTGGTTGCCATCCCGTTTACTTGATGGTACCATGTGACGAAGATTGGCATAGGATCTTGTATCGGTAACAGAGTTCGTTACGTTTGAATCGTCCCATTATCCGTATGAACAAATGCCTATGCACTATGCATGTGCCCATCGTGGCTAGTGCCTGGCCGTGCCGGGTGTTACGTGTTCGAGCCATTATCGCTATTACGTATCATTCAAAGATAAGGTGTTACTAACTATGCGCTTATATTCGTAAGTCATTGGGTCAACTGCAATTATCAGGAAGCGATTTTGCACTCTCGGTTACCCACGTTAGGATAATTAAGGTAATACAAATGTTCAACTGGGTGGGTCTAAGTAAATGGTTTGATGAAGCAGCTGGCTTATGTGCAATATAAAGTATACAACATTAAACCTCATATGGTCGGGAATAAAATGGCTTAGCCGATTTACTTTAAATGTTACCAAATTTTGTAGAAATCGATTTCAAAATATGAAATTGTCAACCTTAATCGTAAATGTTCTCCATAGCAACTGAACAGATTTACGTGAAACCTATACCAGAAAAATTGTCAAGACTTGTCTAAGAATCCGTGGATCCAAGATTTAATATTAGTCATTTTATTTAAAAAATAATCAATAATAACCTTAAATATGCTACAAACGTCATGGGTCATCATGACTTGGACTGCAAAATGTTCGTCGCAGATCCGCGATGGCGGCCTCCAAAGCTGGACGTGCGCGCAAATTTTTGCGTGAAATTCGTAAAAAAATTACGTCTTCTTAGCATTTTATGAATTAAATCACGTTTTAAATAGTTTAAATATAATATTGAACATAATTTTTAGGATATTATATGATTACAAATATTTTTAAATTAATATTTATATCAGTGACGCGTTTTGTTGTCATCATAGATTATGAATAATATAGAATGATGAATAGGTATATGATTAAAAAGCATAATCGTCCTCTAAAAACCGCTTACCTACTTTCTAATCTTATTGTCTCGCCTAACAACAACAACAGGTTGGGCTAACAATCAGAAGGTCCCAGGTTCGATCCCCGGTGGGGCATGCACCAATGGATGAATTTTCATCTATGTGCATAATTTACAGTTCGCTGACGGTGAGGGAAAACATCGTGAGGGAACCTACCTATCCCTCGGGATTAGGTAATAGTCAGTTCCTGTATACACGGCGACAAGATTCACCACCTGTCACGTTGGGTTCTGACTATACAGGGTGAATTTTTCAAGTGAGCGTGGATGGCCAAATCCGAAACTATGAGTGATATCGAAAAGTACTCAAAAAAAATCTCGGGGCAAATACTTGCTCCACAAAACGAGGCGTTTTATGGAGCAAGTATTTTATTTTTAATTATACCGTATATTATTATTATCATGGAGCTGCTCCAGACCCATGGCTCTGGCTTGAAAATCTTGACCTTACATGAAAATTAGTATTTCGGCTACTCAGCCTACAAATACAAATATTCATGTCTCTAGCTTCAGAAAAACTGGGACTATCCATAGATACTTTCTCCCCTTAATTGTTGAATTCTCAAAAATCCTTCCTGTGGTCTTCTTCTACGCTATAAAAAGTTTCAATTTCATGTTTCTAACCCAAGCGGTTTAGGCTGTGCACGTTTTGACAGACGGACAGATAGACTGACGGGCAAAACAGTGATCCTATGAGGGTTGCATGCATGCCCGGCATGCTTTGCATTGCCACTCCATCCGTCCGTCATCCTCCATCAATCCATCAGTCAAATAAGGGGTAACCTTTTCCAAAAATGTGCGCGTACTAGGTCGCAGGCACAGCTAGTAACTAATAAGGATTAGTACTACTTTTATTTCAGTTATTACCCGATGTTGTCAACAATTTTTCTTGTTTGCAGTTATTTAGAATTTTAAGTTGTTTTAATTTTACTTATTTTGTCCTATAATATTAAACATTTAAATTATGTACTAGTCTTTTTTTAAGTAGTACTACCTATTACCCAGTGTTGGGCAAAATTAAATTTAAGAACAATTAAAAATTAACAGTTAGTGAGCTTTTATTTACTATATCAACAAAATAACAATAAAAAAGATTACAAAGAAAAAATAACCAACCCACCTACCTATTAATAAAAATGTAGTACTTAAATTGTACTTAAGATTTAGTGAAAATTTTCCTATACGAAGTTACCCTTATACGACTAAATAAAAGTAGGCAAGATACGAATTTAGTATATGAGTCACTTCTGTTTTTGATTTATCATGTCGTCTTTTTGATGTATCGTGGCGTATCGAAAATTCTAAATTCAAAAAATTCAACTCGCGGTCCTACGACATTGTTTGAGCAAAAAGCGGTCAACCTCGAGCTGTCAGTTGCAATGGTTCCAGCCTTAATTTATTCTTATTAATAAAGCGGTCTTACTAAGTAATGTCATTAGGTAATGTAATCTATCAATCTTCTACTATATATGCTTTGATTATATATGGTCTAGATATAGGGTTCGAGCGCCTAAACGCCAAAAAAAATATCAGCCAACTGTTGGCTCATAAACTGATTTCGCCCGCTCAGTAGCGACACTGACTGTGTGCGGTGAACACCGTTTTTTTGCCGTAGAAAAATGACAATATGTGCAATAAAAGTATGCAGAAATTACAGGGGACGAATAAAAACAATTAAAAAAAATACCTATCATCGGTAAGTAAACTCGAAAGAATTATTTGGTGAAGACACAATTAGATTTATGAAGTGTAATTTTATTCAAAAATATAACGGCCATTTGACGCCATGTTGACAAGGTTGCCTGATAATTGAATTTAAAATTCCCATGTGAGCGTTTGCTATTTTTTTGGGGAATTATAAATCCAGGGAATTTGACTTCTAATTTTATAACTAAGCCACAGAAAAATATGAAAGCTTCTAATAAACTAATTCGTCTTATTTACAACACTACCTAAATAAGAACATCAAATAAAGAACACCAATTATTATTACTTGTCCTTTTGACTGATAAGTCGCCATCAAATTTACTAACTCAGCCACCGATTTTACAACTCATCAACATTTTAGCGTTTTGAAGCTTCAACATGTTCTTCAAAAAATGTAGTTCAAGCTAAACTAGGAAACATCAAATGGACGGGCGCCTGTCTAAATTTGAACCAATCAGAGAGCTCAATTCAATTCGTGCGAGCTCGGGTCTTCGGGGCATTTGACTTGTATGGGTTAGGTTCGAAGGGAGTGTTTTATAGGCCACTATGCTATAAAAATGATGCTATAAAAATGCTATAAAAAAGAAGTCGGTTTCATTACATGCCTTTTTTAAACGACTTCAAAAAAGAAGGAGGACTCTGAGTGCTTCTGTCGTTACACCGTCCTCTCCAGGACTCCTATCATAAGGTAGGTATCATCATTTCTTTTTAAAAACCTTTTGTACTTCAAGGTTTGTTATGGAAGGAATGGTGTCACTACAGTTCTACTCTGTTTTAGTGTTATCTTTTGAACTAGAATATTACAAATAAATAACCTTAACCTAACAGTAATGTTTTTATTACAAATATATTTCACCTAGTAATCCAAATGCACAAACTCCTAAGTGGTAGGTATGTGAATAATAAAAATCATAATTAAATGAATTTATATTTTAATTAGACACCTCGAAATCAAAACATATTTTTTCCCTACTTTTATGGGAAATATTCAAAAGCTGGTATCACTCAGCACGTATCAACAGTGACGCAGCGCGCTTGACAAACAATAGTCTACGAATACTTGTGTGCGTGACACGCACACATCGCTTTCAAATCTGGCCTGTTTTTTTCGTTGCGATTGCAGCGCAAAACTCGGTCTAGACAAGTAATTAGTCTAAGTATATATGTATATAAAAAAAACAGTTATTACAGACCCGGATTCATATTTCTCTTATTGTACTTTAAAACCATGAAATCTTAGAAACACTAGTAGGTAGTCTGCTCGGTTACTCACAGCATAATTAATTAAATCAATTATAATGAATCAACATCCACTATAAATCACATCTTCAGAGAAATAATAAAATGATATCAGAAAAAACAGCATAAATGGAAACAAATAAGTGCTTAGATAATAATTTAATGACGACAATACGTAGCACCTAACTAAACGATACAGTGATGCTTGTTATAATATTGTAATTTGTTTTTAATTGGGTACATGCTGCTGATGAAAGCTACGGTCCTTATTTAAGTTTTGTATTGAATGACTAAGTTTAATCATTTTCATCGCAGTCCAACTTACAATAATAATAATAACATTTCGAAGAATATATCTGACGTGACTATTAAGTAATTAACCTACATGGCTGTAACAACAGGGAAACCGCGTATCGCATCGCGCCGACCCAGGACCTAAGACCCTCCTGATACTAGATAACGTCAAATATATCATTTGCCGAATTACATTATTATATTGTGATTAATATACACGTTGCACTCGGGGCTGATTCAGAACTACAGCGTGGCTGAGTCGTTAACTAATAATAATTAACTTTATTCAGACTAAATAGAATTTATATTTGCTTTGACCCATATAAAACCTACAAAAAATCTTAAATATGTTAGCTACACTACAAATTAATCCCTATTCCTACTTATAAGAAATGTGAGTGTTGTATATTCATTTTAACGAAGCAGGATACAAAAATGGCTGAACGAATAGGGAATATTTTATGCTCTGGAATAACATATAGGCTACTTTTTATCCTCGAAGACAAACGCTAGTCTACCCTCAGTCTAAACCGGCGGGCCTGGAAGCATGAAGTTCCTTACATGGCGTAGGTGAGCACTCAGAAATAATTTTTGAAAATTCAAATCTAAGAGGCTATGCACACGGAGCAACTTTAGTTGCCGAAACTATCAACTTTTAAATGGTTTTGGCAGTTGCAGCCAACAATTGCCAGTTGCAGCAACAGTTGCCGCGATTGTTTTATATGAAAACAGCTAGTTGCGAGTTGCCAGTTGCCGCAAAAGTTGCCCGTGTGCATAGCCCCTAAGGGGATTAAATAGGGGATGAAAGTTCGTATGGAAGTTCGTCACTTTTGGAGCAAGTAATATGGAATTTGGTGTTTGGATGGGATGGATTTGGAATTAACTAGATGAAAATTCATCCATAAAGGTGGTTAAATAGGGGATGAAAAATTGTGTGAAAATCTTATCAGGCACACGGCTAGTGTTTAATAAAACTATTATTAATTAATAAGGACATGAAGAAACTGCTGGACGCGTCAACAGACGGCGTCATCTTCTGGAGCTTCGGTTCGATGTCGCGCATCGAGACCATCCCCAGCAAGATCTTGTCGCGGATATTCGACGTGATGTCGGAACTACCGCAGACGGTGTTCATCAAGATGAACCGGCAGATGCTGGCTCGCAACCTCACAGTGCCGGATAATGTTTACGCTATGGACTGGATACCGCAGTATGCTACCTTGTGTAAGTATGTATGAGGACACAATTTTCAGCCCACCAGCACTACACGTAGCCCAACCGGCCGTGACAAGACAAAAGTCGAGATATACAGGGTTATTGGTAAAACACTGACAACCTTGCAGGGGCATATTACTGACATCAAAAGCAACAACTTTTGTTCTATGACTTTAAACAAAACAAAAAAAATATAACAAAAAATCACTTTTTAAAATGTATGAAAAAAAATTTTTTTTTCTCTTCTAGAGAAAAGCCATGGTACGTGGTTGTATTCCACTTTGCCCTAAAGCACCTAAACGGACCACGGCTATCCTCGTAGAACTCTAGATGAGCATATTTTCTTGTTCCATACATTTTTTTGTTTTGTAAACAGTCATAGAACTAAAGTTGTTGTTTTTGATGTCAGTAATACGCCCCGCAAGGTTGTTAGTGTTTTACCAATAATCCTGTATGGATTATGTCTTATTCTCTTCTATGCATTAAGAGAGATAGCGTCTCGGTTCTAGCGCGATAATGCGAGACGAAAGTTTTCTCTGGCGAGTGCTGGCCCTGCTGACGTTTTGGTTTTATTGCATTCTATCAGGTTTAGACTCTGGTATGTAGGTTGTTCTTTTGATGTGTGTAGCTAGCTAATAAAAGAAATGGACATCATTATCTCAGATTATAAAGGCAAGCTAGGATTTCAGCCCAAAGCATTCGATTTTAGGGTGGATTATCAATAATTTCATTTATTCTCTCTTCACAAATGGTTATCTTAAAGTTAACAATATTGCCATAACTGGATTGGTACTGGAGATGTAGGTTTATTAAAAATACCCTGTGATACAGTATCAATAGATATTATTAACGTGAAAAAATAATCTCTTCAGGTCATCCGAACATGAAGCTGTTTATATCTCACGGTGGCCTTCTGGGAACCCAAGAGGGGGTAGCCTGCGGTGTGCCAATGCTGATGGTACCCCTCTACGCGGACCAAGCCCTCAACGCTCGAGCGATGACCGACCGGGGAGTCGCACAAACGCTCAAACTCAAAGAAGCTGATAAGGACAGTTGGAGGAGAACACTTAGAGAAATGCTGACGAATCAAAAGTACGTACACACGCTATAATACTTTGAATTTACTTCTAAGTAACATGGTTAAACCTTTGTTTGGAGTTAACCCACATGTAGGTGAAAACATTGACCCGGTTAGACGGGATGAACTTTAAACCATGTGGGTGCCGTAAGCTATAGGTGTAGCGATGGATGAACTCAAATCCTATAAAAAAGATTAGTAGCCCATAGTTGGTGGCCGAGGCTTATGGAGACTAATGGGTATTAAGCTCTTTCATTTAACGAAAAAGGTTCATAAAATAATCGGAAACACAGAATAAAATGTGCATAGTAAAAACTCCAGGACTACAATTGATACATACATTTTAGAGTACGTACTTACACGAAACAGGATCATTCAGTTAGTCGGTCAAACAATAGATATAGTGTCTGTCTAGGCAGATAACCTACATACAACTGACATAATACTTAATTGAACACTTAAATTAAACTATGCAAAGGTCCTTTATCAGTAGTTTTACGATAAATGCGAGGGAGTTATAACTTATTCATTACATCTTAACTTCAATTAATTAATAAATGCTAGGAATCTAAGCAACTATGATATAAAACGAATCAGTGAATAACCACCATCACGCTTGTACACCTTGAGGGGATAGGCAGAGATGTACTCTTATACACACATAGTTCGCAGAGGCGAGCTTATTGCCATACCTGGCCCTCACTTCGAAGGGGATTTGGGCCATAGTTCACCACGCTCTGGCCTAGTGCGGGTTAGCAAACATCACACGTGTTTTGAAACACGTGTAGGTTTTCGTTTACCGTTCATAAAACCAGTAATTAATCAACAAATAAATAAATAATAATAAAATAAACATTTGCCTCGCAATACATATTCGGTTCTTAGGCCCGCCACATACATACGGAATTCCGTAACGGCATCCGTTTCGAAATATCGAATCGGGGTTTCCGAACGCGATACGTCCATCCATTTGGATGGATTTACTGCGTTCGGAATCCCCGATTATATGCGTTCGATATTTCGAAACGGAACTCCATAACGGAATTACGGGCGGGCGGGCCTTATAAGGTAATATCGTCAGACTATCTAATTAACTGTTTGGTGCTAAACGAAGCAGCGAACACTGCGCCACCATTGCGCCAAGCGTATCGTAAATAATTTCAATTACTAATAATTTCATTTCCTCTTTTCAGATACAAAGAAAATGCATTACAATTGCGAGACATATTCCTCGATCGGCCGATGAAACCGCTGGACACGGGCGTTTATTGGATCGAGTACGTGCTGAGACACAGGGGGGCGACGCATTTACGGTCACCGGCCCTCGAGCTCAGCGTGTCTCAATACCTACTACTCGATGTGATAGCTCTTAGTATAACTACAACAGTAATGACTATTTACATATTACATATACTGTTTAGATACCTATGCACTAGGTGTATCAAATGGTGGCCCAAAGAGAGACGCTTATTTGAAAAGAGACTTTTTAAGAACAATATTATATTTTTCTTATGCATTCTGTGGAGGTACAAAATAAAGGCCAACTGATTGGTCCGGCTGAGATTGAATGAAAATAACTTATTGTAGGTATTATAACATAAATGTACATATTATTGAGTAAGATATTTAATTATATAAAATACTAAAAACATTGGTGATTGTTATTATTGTGTACATTCCTTATTAAGCCGGCCATACACCATAACAATATAATTGCGCAAGTCTAGACTTGCGCAAGTATACTTGAAGGTGTGTGGCCAGCATTAGGCTGCAATAACCGTTGGTACACAGATCCAGGTAAACAGCTGCACTGAACCACTGACTCTTGTGTCCACCTTAAAGGTTAGGGTACCTTCAGGACACCAACATAATGCACAGAGTGCATGAGTGCCAATTATTTTATGGAGATTTAGACACTACATTTTTTTTTAAATGCAACAACATACATGTGCAGAAGTGAATTAAGTTTGTTTTTACTTTGGCAAATGGCCTGCGCAAACTGGCGGACGCCAGAGGAGAGCATTTTAATTTTATCAATCGAATTTAATACTTATCCAATGGAAATAAGGTGCTCCAGCGTGCTCCTCGGTGCACCGAGAAAAAAATCGCCGCGATGGTTCAGGGTCGATCACCTTGCGTTGAAATGTATACCTTATTTCGATTGGATAAGTCTTAAATTCGATTGATAAAATTAAAATGCTCTCCGCTGCCATCCGCCAGTATGCGCAGGCCAAAAGAGGCCACATAATTATACTCACGTATTTTACGTGTATGTCACTTGATACCTCTATGAGGGTGAAATAAGCCTCCTTAAACTATGTTCTAGCTATTAGCCAAAGAATGAATATGATACATTACCAGTAAAGTACTGGATCTCCAAAGTCCATGTCAAATCTGAAGTGTGAAAACGCCAGCAGCGACCCATTTTTCTCTTTGGCAATGAGGTACCACGCAGCATCATCAGTCATCTCCTCCACTTTGCGTTCTTTGTTCCAGCCCCAGGCACATGTTTCATATCTGAAGAGAGAATATCTACTATGTAATAAAATTCTAATAAATAACAATGTAATATAACGTCACGACTTTTATCCCCATATGGGGGTAGTCACGAGGCTTGAGTGGCCATACACCACCACATTGTGTAGGTATTAACCAACTCAAAGCCCACGTTTCACCAGATAGTCAGAACCCAACGTGACAGGTGGTGAACCTGGTCTGTCATGGTGACTAACTATTGTACTGTACCTAATCCTGAGGGATAGGTAGGAGTCCTCACGAAATTTTCCCTCACCGTCAGCGAACTACGTCACTAGGGGTTGTTTGGGCTTTCAGCTCTTTCACTCATCGTACGAAACGCAGCTGTAATTGCTGCTTGCTTGTAATAGATGATAATATATTTATATCTTACAATTTCTTCATATTTCTTTCAGTTAGGTCTATCGCCCATTGCAGCACGTTCTTGTCGAGTTCACTGGCCCGCTGTATGTACATGTCCACATCGAGGTCGTTGCTCCGGTACACCAGCAGCTCCTTGCACAACGCGGTCATGTCCTGCAGTTTGTTGGCCGACGTTACATGCGTCATCCCATCCGCAATACGCCGTTGTTCTATCTTCCTCGCTTGCCGCTTCTCTTTGTTTTTATTAGCGGTTGCAGGTGTTTTTTTCTGTAAGTAAACACATGTTTTGTGATTATAACCGGTAGGAATAACTTAAGGTGCCTGGTGTCTATGATAAATAGTAAATGAAACTTACTCCCATTTTTGTAGATGATTAACAGAAATAAATCTGGTAAAGTGGTAACTAATTAACGATAGTAACTTTACTGACTTTATTTATTTTTATTTCATTCGGCGGGGCGGGAAACATCAATAAACAGGAAAAATAATGGTGCGTTCCATTCACTGTTAATTTTGTTATTTTCGTCCACAAATGGTGCGTTCCATTCACTGTTAATTTTGTAATTTTCGTTAATTTCGTTCATAAATGTCGTTCCACTCGAACCAACTTGTACTGAAAGTGATCATTATTATCGTTTTTAACACTTTTTGTGGACGAAAATAACAAAATTAATAGTGAATGGAACGCACCAAAAAAGTGTTAAAAACGATAATAATGATCACTTTCAGTACAAGTTGGTGCGAGTGGAACGAGATTTGTGATCGAAAATAACGAAAATTACAAAATTAACAGTGAGTGGAACGCACCATAGATGTTTATTTTCTCTTGACAAATGTGACAATGACTTTGACAGTGACTTTGACAATGGCGAATCCGAGTCACAGATAACTTAAGCAATTTTTGTACCCATAATCGTACAGTCCGTTTTTCCTTAAATGACTTAAATGGTAAACAAAGATGGCGTCCTAGTAACCAAAGACAATTGATAGTGTTGGGACATTATCGAATGAACAAGTGAACAAATATACTCAGGAAGCTTGTAACTGAATGATTTTCATGATGTGAGATTTCCTGACAATGTGGTTATGACTATGGGAATTAATAGCGTTGACAGTAATATTTTTGTAGTAAGCTGCCAGAATATCCTTCATTATCATGATCAAAGAAATAATTTCTCAAAACAATCTTAGCCAACATAAAGAAATAAAACGACAAGATATTTTTATCTTTTTTATTAATTTGATTCACTACAAGTTACTTCACTCGAGTCTTCTGTTTCGGATACGTGAACAATAAAACTGGGGGTCGGCGCGTCTGATGCAGCATCTATTAATCCGTCAAGCTGCATCATTTTATCTTCTTCTTTTATTATATGACTAATGCAGTTGTTCCAGGACACCTACCAATTTGGCTTAAGCCTTCTTTGATCAATTCCTTGACTTCAGCCATTTTGAAGGTTTTATTATTTTTGCCAACATGAGTTTTTAACTGTGACCATATTAATTCGATCGGATTTAATTCGCTATGATAGGGCGGAAGGCGTAAAACAATAATATTTTTGCGGGCTGCCATTTCGTCCACAACTTTTTTATTATAATTGTTTTTGCTAAATTTACTTAAAAGTTGCGCTTTTATTTCTTTTTCTTCGAAATTATTTTTTATTATTGTTCTAAAAATTATAGGTACAGTTCACTCACACTGGTCGAATCATTCATCCGCTTATCGCATCACTACAATCCAAAGACAAACTCGCATTTAGAAATGTCAAGTTGTGATGATCATTTTTAATCTGTTGAAATGGATTCTGATATTTTTTTGATTTTATGAAAATTAATGTGTTTGAATAGTTAATTTGAAGCAGTTTTTGGTGTAATTCATACCATATGTGTTTCTTCTAATAATCAAGACGTTCATAACTTAGGTAAAGGTTGTGATTGATGCCAAAACTCATGATTTTCGTAACCAGGACGGTTTGTTATGAGTTTAAGACATTTTAGAAAAAACAGACTGACTTCTCTCTGGTATAATCGCCTAAACCTAAAATGATCTGACAGTACAACAAACACACCTCTAGTTTGAGTTGGACTTCCGTTTTTTCCCTTATCTATCTTTGCTGCGTTCCATTCACCGTAATTTTTGCTATTTTCGTCCACAAAAACTGTTAAAAACGATAATAATGATCACTTTCAGTACAAGTTGGTGCGAGTGGAACGACATTTGTGATCGAAAATAACGAAATTAACAGTGAATGGAACGCACCACTTATCAGTGTATATTAATGCGAAGGACTTATTTCGAAGATTCGTTTATAGGTTATTTGTTTATTCTCAAGATTGATTTATGGCGTCCGTAGCAACCACGATAGAAAATCGTTTTATTTTGAAGATTGACGTTTATTGACCACGTGTTAATGTTTACATTTTTTGACAACTTCACGATGAGAAATTATTATGGGGTTGCCAGCTAAGGGTATTTACCCAGACTTAGGATTAAGGGTAAGAAGCGAGTGCGTTTATTTTCGAGACATTTGTACGAGCATACCTAGTCTGGAATCTGGATACGCTAAAAATAATTTTGATACTTGTACTTAATTATACGTAGGTGAGGCGGCTACTCACGATGCAATTTCATATTCAATCCGTCGATTCTATCTGTTCAAGTAGTAGTAGTACCTAGTAGTAGAAGAAAGTAGACGTCAATTTGCCTCCGCACCGCGCAACCTGTCAATTCAACTCAAGTTGAATCAACGGCTTAAAGAAATTGCACCGTGAGTAGTCGCTCTTTGTAAACAGATCATACCAAAAACAAAGTTTTCCCGATTGGCATTATAAACATACCCCATAGACCTATATTACAGGATAAATTATTTGAATTTTTGGTTAAAGAGAAATTCAACTTTATTAACCTTGCTTAAGGTCTATTATACCTTGACAATTCTGTAGATAGAAAACGAGCCGAGCGAGAGGGCCAATGTGGGATCGTGTCCTTTTCACTCAGAGTTGCCAAGCTAGGTTGACCATAAAACCACATGAATTTGTCGTCCACTTGGCGTAGTGGTTTGAGCGTAGGCCGCTAGGCTCATTGCACCGGTTGGTTGCGGATTTGATGATTCCCGTCGGGGCAAATTCCGGAAATGGCCTTTCCGTAATTTGCTCTGGTTTGGGAACGCTTCCAGTCCATTGGGCTTAGTTTGGGACCATACAGTTGGTGTACTAGTCTGAAGATATTTATGTATTAATCCATTGTTTACAATGTTTATTTTATTTGTACAGTCATAATTGTATTACTGTGTGGACACCCTAGTAGAAAGAAACACTGTACGACAATAGGCCTCTCACTCGGCTCGTTTTTTGTGCAGCAGTTAGATGTCTAGTGTTTATTTAGGTTGAAGACATACCCTCATACATTGAGAGCCGGCTCTCATCTGCCTGGCGGGTACCCACTACCCAGCAGCAGCTGTTGCACGCCTAGTGGATCTCATCCGATGGGTACCCGGTGGGCATACCCGCACAATATATGGACTGATATATCCCTCGTTGTAGGCCAGAAAGGCCCGCGCGCCCGAAAATTAAATTAAAAAAAATCACCAATTCACAATGTATGCCATTCTAGAAAAATAAGAGGTAGATGTTAAATAAACTCGGTAAAAATGAAAAAATGAGAAAAATATTTGTTTACAAATAGTTGAAACTAATGAACTTGAGAAAAATTTGTTTCTGTCTCTCGCCTTTAAATTTTGAAACTGTTTTGGTTTTTTTTTTTTTCGGGGTATTTCGAAAATACTGGGTGGAAATTCACATAGCCATCTGGCAACACTGGCCACCGTATAAGGCCGGCTACTTACAGATCATGTGTGGCTGGCCTAAATCCGCCTAAATCCATCTTCAAAATAGACTCGGCCATATTAATGATAACAGCGGACTTTTTGGCGGGATTTTGAAAAGGGCGGTAGTGTTTTTGTGTTTATTTGTTATATTTTATTGTTTTATCTTTCGTAGCTTAGTTCATTTGTTTATTTGGTAAGTTTAGTATATAAGTAGTAGTATTTGGTTAGCAGTAAGTGTTTGGTAAGTTTAGTTTTAGATTCTATAAAAATGGAAATTGAGCCTGAACCCCCTGATAAAATTAGAAGTAATTTATTTACTCTTATCGAGGCTAGCTCCATGCTAGATGACAACGAATCATTGGATAATGTCAAATCCTCTACAAAAACAAACGAAAAAAGAATTAGTAAGCTTATTAAAACTCCAACTTTCAAAAACAAATTATCTAGGTCTTCAGTTAAACAAGTTAAACTGAGTAAACCATCTGTTCCTCCCACAGCTACAGAATCGACCGAGGTCATTATGACTCCCGTTACTAATGCTCCAGTAGGTAATTTATTTAGAAATTCTTATACAGACGCGGACCCGGGTCCGTATTTAGTATACGTTGAGCTAATTTCATCTTCCCCGGAGAGTGGAACAACTCTGCACCCTATTAAATTTGGTCACTTTTTGTTTAAGAACAACCTAAAGAATATTTTGGAGGATGGCATAAAGCGAATCGGGCGTAACAGACTTGCTATTCATTTTAAATCTGCACTAGATCACAGAATAGATAAGGAGTACAGAAGTTGCACTCCTTTGATCTTGAAGAAAGCCGACATTTTAAATTATTATTATTACCTAAACTTGCCGCGCCCGACCGCGCGCAATCTAAATTGTGCCTTGACGCAACGCGTTAGCGTATGTAATTCGCCGTCCCGCTGCCGCACGCTGCTGCACGCTACTTAACCTTCAATCGGTAGGGTTGTCACAATTAATAAAAATAAAATAGTACCAACATTTTTGTATTTAAATGTTAATTAAAACTATACATTTTAAAACATTACAGTTGTTGCACTTTAATGTAATGCCTTCGATATTTTTTGTCTTTAAAATAGCGGTTATTAAATTTAATGGCAGCATAAATGCGAAATCTAACAAATAATTTAAAAATGTAGTCTGAAGGGAAGCATGGACATGGAGTAGTGAAATTAATATGTTTTAGTAAATTAATTAGCGCATATAACAGCACGCAATAGCATGGGAACAATACGCAATAGCATAGCATGGATGCATAGTAGAATATCAAGCAACAGGAAGTGCAAGTCGCTCATTGAGTTATGACCGTTAACCTTGAATTTATAGTTCTCTCACTCGCTTTTTCCGCCGGTGGCCGAGTGCTCATAAAACGCTACGGCAACTAGTATCTACTTATATCGACTTAGGTAAGTGTCTAATACGAATATAGGTACGTAGAAAAACTGGCAACACGATGGATCTCGTCAACTATGAAAGGAATTAAGGTAGGTAGGTATTCCGTAATCGATGCTAGTAGGTATAACGTGGTATACCTAACCGTAAAAAACTATCATTTCATTCTGTTCCAAATAACATATTTTCGCTTCAATTCCACTATTCCATCCTACCTCTTGTAAATAACGTCTACTGCACTGAACTATGAGCTTCTTTTTATATCTAAATAACAAAATAAAACTTCAATTAGCTTCAATTACCTTTCACAATCAGCTGGCAAAGAAAAAAAAGTCAATTTGCAGTTTCTATAACTATTTAGACAGCCATATACGCCACAGTTCGTCTTGCTCGTCATTTTTAATTTTAAAATAATAATTCCAACGCGAGCGACCAACCAAAAGCGCGCGAAACGTTATAGCGCGTGTTCCCGCCAGGAGCGTGGCGGCCATATTGAATTGCGTACAGACTTTGTACGCGAACCGATCGGAGCTAGTTCGACCGAAACCACAGAGTGACTGAGGCCTGACTAGATGCTAATATATTTTTATCTAATACATTACTCATAGAAAATAACTATAAAGTGTATATTCCTTCATTTAATGTCGTTAAAATGGGTATTGTAAGGGGTATACCCACTGATTGGAGTCCTGAGGAAATTATGAGCAATATAAGAGTTCCTCAAGGATTTGGTAAGATTATTAAAACCCGTCGGATGAGCAGAAAGTCTGTCAACCCCGAGGGCTCTGTTTGGATTCCAACTCAGACTGTAGTGGTAACATTTGATGGTCAATCTTTGCCTTCACATGTGTACTCTTTTTATTCATCTATTCCGGTTGAATTATATATCTACCCAACCATCCAGTGTTTCCACTGCTGCCGCTTTGGGCACACCCGTACCCAATGTCGGAGTAATCCACGGTGCTTCAAGTGTGGCGGTGAACACGATGGCACCTCATGTGCCATTGAGGAGCACTGCTGTGTTAATTGTTCAGGTTCACATCTGGCAAGT
>OX401923.1:9476179-9741362 GCA_947859195.1 Drymonia ruficornis
ACGGACGGACGGACGGACGGACGGACGGACGGACGGACGGACGGACGGACGGACGGACGGACGGACGGACGGACGGACGGACGGACGGACGGACGGTCGGACGGACGGACGGACGGACGGACGGACGGACGGACAGACGGACAGACAGCGTAGGCTTAGTAATAGGGTCCCGTTGGCACCCTTTGGGTACGGAACCCTAAAAACAATGACCACGTTTTTTTTCATACATATATCTAATAAGGGCACCTCTTTCTTTAGTCTTTACTCTTTGAGCCAGCCCGTGGCGGCGGTCACGTGTGCATGGTCTAATGGAGGCAGGCGTGTCGTGACCCATAATTTCAGTTCCACGAAGTTCCAGTTACGGCACTCATAGCAAGCTGCAATCAATGATCGGTAAACGATTGGAGGTTAAACAACGCTAGGCAAGGTGACCATACTGAGCGTCTCCGTGCTTCGGAGCCGTCTCCTTCTTCAGGCCTTCGGGCGGCTTGAACAACTCTGACACCGTTGGCCACTAATGGACCGGGAGCCCATCGTGCTAATTGTGGATTTACTCCGGCGTCGCCCAAACCTATTAGATTCGGTAGATTCGATGATAGGAAGAATACATTGTTCTAGATGTTTCCACTTTCAGCGGCGGGGGAAGCGTCTACATGATAATTTCAACATTAAAAAAAAACAATGACATGGAAATACTCAAGCGTGTCAGATATTGATACTTTTCATGCTTCAACATGATAAATTTAAAAAAAAACTCGAGCGCGTCAGATTTTGTAAGAATCTATAGGCTACGGTAACTGCTTAACATCAGGCGGGCCGTAAGCTTTTTGGCCACCGCAGTCCTATAAAAAAAAAAAAAACAATTTCAGAGGGGGTGTTCAGTGAAACTTGCCGATGCTCCCATTTCTTAGACTGGCGATCAAATTAGCAAAATTGATACTTGACACTTCTTAGCTAGTAATGAATCCCCCTTATCTTAATCTGACGAGTTCGAGTATTATAAGATGGTCTATTTATTTTTTTTGGTTCCCCTGAGCGTACCCACCAATATTAAGAGCTCATACTGGTTGGAGGTTCTTATCAATATGTAAGGTAACTCCCTTATCTTAATCTGACGCGCTCGAGTAAATCCAGAAAACCCTTCCACGGCTCCCCATCTATAACCATACGATTTAAGAAGAAGTTCCACGAAAACCTAATTAGACAGCACTTAATTTCCAGTTTAAATATGACCTACATAGGAATGGATTTGTTTATGTGCACCCGTAACCCAGTTTCGCGGTGCAGCCATCGCCCCAGTTTCCGCCGAGGTCAGCACAATACAGCTAGCCGTATCTAGACTAGACTAGGTATCCAGCAGAGTAGTGCCGTGTATTCAGTTAGGTATCTCTATAGATGTGTTTACAACTGAAGATACTTCCTTATCTAGTTATATTTTTGAGATTTATAGATACGAATTGTGAATTAGGGGGCGTTCAAAAACTACGTGAGGTGTCGTGAGATTTTGCTCGACCCCCTGCCTCCCCTTCTAATCTCACGTGAGATTTTTCAACAGCCATATTTTAGAGGAGAAACATGTTTTGCTTAATTTAATCCAGTTATCTTGCAATTTTACACTGTTTCTTGCGGTAAAACACAATTACGTGAGATTTGACGAGACCCCCCCCCCCTCTCCCCCACTTGAGATTTGGTAAGATTTGGCTCGACCCCCTCGCCCCTAAATGCCTCACGTAATTTATGGACGCCCCCTTATGTGGATCATGTTACGTCCTGACCTTCTTGAAAGAAAACCTTCTTCAAAGCAGCTCCTTGTAAAATCCAAGGCATTAGTGCCCAATACCAGGTTTAGAGATCGTCTCCTAGACTTTCTCTATTCGTATAAATCTTTACATCTATACTGATACATGACATAATCCAGACTTATTCCAAAATGATAATTTCCAAAAATTCCTCCAATAGAATTAATTCAAAAGCCTTCGATTAGCTAACATTAGGTATACTAACGACAGTGCACTTGTATACTTATACGGAAGAAACCTAAAACCTAACCTATCGAAAACTTATTTAAAACTAGGTCGTCCCAAAAGCCCTCTAGATCGGATCTCAGACATAATTGGTGCGTCCCGAGGCGCAATCACATGGTCCACCAGGCCCGCGCCACTTGACCAGTGAAGGCTGCATCGAACTCGTTAGCCCTGGATACAGATCTATAATGATAGGGAGGTAATTGAATGCTCCTGCGACTGCGATCCAGCGGACTCGAAAGGGTTTTTTTTACAAACGTTGCGCCGTTGCTAGCGAATTGAAAACTGTTTTATCCGGCTCCCGGTCTCTTTGATACAATGTGGGTAGAGGTTCCTTATTAGATTCATGGGGTAGAGTCTCGGAATTTGTTTGAACATACGATGGTGAGTGGTACAGTCAGCAACGTAAGTCGCTGAACATTCGCAATTTTTTAAATCGGTAATAATAATACTCTTTATTTTACAAGCGTTTGTGAACACTTTCAAAACCAAATATTGGTAACATATATAAATATTGTTTAGTTCAAGAAAAATAATGGATTTGATGTAAAATAAAAGTGTGCAAGCAATTTGAAAATCCGAGAATGTTCAGCGACTTACGTTGCTGACCGTACTACCTTTTTCTCGAATTTAATATATGACCTACTTGACTTATAGATACGTAGTTGTTGATTGAAAGTATCAATAAAGATATAAAAATAAAAATTCGTTGACACTGGCAACAATGTCAACAAAATAAAAAAATCAAAACTCATCGCATTCATCGCACTATTTTCTTTTGTAACACATTTTTTATTAAATAACAAGTGTTCTATTAAAATGACAGAAGAATTCAAACCAAAAATATCCCTATCCGAAGATCTATTTCCAAGTTTATCATTTCGAAACAGTTTAGATAATGGTACACCATGTGAAGTGTTCCGAAATAATACAACTGCTGTAGAAGTCATCATCAAAGAAGTACCCACTAAAAATAAGAAGAGACCTTCAGAAGCGCCGAATCTTCAGAGCATTACCATAAAAAGACTCGAAGGAGAAATCGACAGACTGAGATATGAATTGAAACAATCAAACACTTCTATAGAAAAATCTCGCAAAGGATTTAAAACAGTACTAACTGAAATCAAGAAGCAGCTGGATACAGCGAACGATAGAGATACGGATACACGATCGAAGAACTTGGTGTTACAACTGGAGAATGAAAAAATGAAATGTTTATTGGAATCGAAGACGAATCTCGTGGACAAGTTGAAGAAGGAATTAAATAACTTGAAGAGGGTGATAAAGTTAGTTGTGAAAGGAATGTGCTTCACTCCCGAAGTGACTGAGAATGTTTCATATACCTCTGATTTGGAGTACGACGATTTCGAGAACGATCTGAAGAGAGATGTGAAGGTGAAATTGGCCGCAAAATTGTTCGATGGAACTGCTACATTCGATACCAACGTTTCGAAAGAGGCGAGAAACTCGTTTGAAAAGCGACCGTTTTGATGTTGTCGATCCTACCTCTACGTTTTGTAATACTGTATTATGGATTGCTATTAGTGGTGAGAAATAAATTTAGATTTTAAAATGGAACTGTGATTATCTTGTTTATCTTAATTTATAAGAATCGAAGTCCTGACTCACTGACTGACGGACAACGCACAGCCTAAACCGCTGGTCGTAGGGACTTGAAATTTGGAGGGTGTGTGTGTCTTGATGGGTAGAGGTGTACTAGGAAAGAATTTTTTGAAATTCAACCCCTAAGTAAGGGTGTTAAATAGGGGATGAAATTTTGTATGGAAGTTTGTCATTTTTGAAGTTACAATTATGGCAATTTGCGTTCAGCGCGGACGAAATCGTGGGCAAAAGCTAGTATTAATATAGCTAGCTCAATGTTTTGTTGATAAACTTTCCCTGCAAAAATGCTTTTAGGGTCTTCTTAGGTCTAGAGCGCCAGTCAGTCATCTAACTTATAGCACTTCGTATCCCATAACAAGGTAACACGGTTATATTCATATTGAGGTAAGTAGTACCTGAACGGCAAAGGCAGATTTCTTTACCGTGAGTTACCCTTCGAAATCACATTATAAGGTTACGTAACCCCCAAACTCTACCTCGACACACATTCCGATATAGAAGCGTCCAATATTACACAGGATCAATCGCGAATGCACCCGGTTCCCGGCACCCGGGTGGGGGGACGGTTGCACCTTAACCGGGTCACGGTGTGACCGGGTCATGCGGTCACATCCCGGCCCGGTCACGGGAGACACGCCCGGCTGCCGGTTATCAGGGAGGCTCGTCTCGGATTTGACGGTTTCTGAGCACCAACAGTGCATAAGGAGTGTTTTAGGAAATAGGTAAATTAATGTTTCTTGAAATGATTGGGGTTTTGCAGGTAGGAAGGAACAAGTGTGAGTAAGTTATCTCATGAAAGAAAGAAAAGAAAGAAAAAAACTTTATTGCGATAAGCAGAAAAGTTGCAAAGTAAAAATAAAAATTAAAAAAAAATATAAATAAAATTAAAGTAAAATTAAATTAAAAGGTAGATAACAAAAAAACACACAACTTCTGCTCGCCGCAAACGGACCCAATTCAGCATGTGCTGATCGACAAGGACCAGCGCTTGTCTTCCATTTGGCCCGTTTGGCGACCCCACGGGCGATCATGACTACGTTAGGCATGATTGTTTAGCCTATGCAAAACTTTGGTGATAGAGATATTTGTATTTGTGATTTCTTATCTTCTTTTCAGTTTTCATATGAATCAAGTGGAATCAAGATTCTATCAAGTACCTAATTTATACGCTGAACATAAAATGAACCATTAAATTCGTAGGTTCAACCAACCTGCTGATTTAGTGGCGTTATAATGAGAAAATCTTAATTTACAGGAAGCCTTATAAATTAACAGGTTTATCAGAAATCTTAAGTGAAAAAGTTTTATCAGTAGGCGTTTTCGTAAGCGGGATAGGTGGATTGAAAGCTCTCGAAGGTCAAGGTCGAGGTCTGAAGGGCGATGTTAGCACAGGTTCCTATTACGACAAACAAACATGAAACCTTATACGTCACGGTAATAGGTTAGTCTGCTCTCGGTAAAGAAGTGGTCTCCGATAAGTGTTAATTACGGTCTAGCACATAGCATAAATCGATTGTCTATACGACGTAGACAAATCAATACGTTCCTAGTTTTATGTAACCGTTCAAATGAACGAGTCTAAGGGGTCTAGCGTCATTATGCAACATTGCCAATGCAATTAATATTTCTGATTTTCTAGAGGAATCCGCAAAATTTCCGTGAAATGATTACGAATGGCGTAATATGTGTGACTATTTCACAGAATTGCATTTGGCAAATAGAAAAATGAATTGCAATCGGCAGTGTTGCATAGTGGCGCTATTAGACCTCCCAGTAGGGATCTGTAAGTTATCATTGTTCACGATACCGCATCGTTTGGAATCATATTTTCTTATAGACATTGTACCAGAAGAGCTAATTCTAGACAAAATGCAGAACTTAATTAGTAAGTAGGTACAAGTGATTTTAACTCAAGAATGTATGCTAAGTAGGCGGCATGCGGTTAAAATTTAAACTACAACTAACAGCTTGGTTGGACTCCGGCTCTCTCACTCATACGGAACGCAGCTGTAATATCTACACTGATCTCCTGTGAGAGGGTGGTACTACCCCGGTCGAGCCAGCCCATATATGAGCTGCAGTCTCTACCTCCTATAATCTAATCATCTGCCCTTAGATGTACCCATGTTAATAGTAACATGATTACATCACCTCCGTTACCGGCATGCTCGTATGTTACCTAACCAGTCGACTCACGGTATGTAACTACATGTATACATATACTAGGTATACATTACTAATCTAGTTAGGGGAGGGCGCTGGGCTCGCGTCATTGGTATGTTTGCGTTGGACTTCCACTACCTATTGTCAAGTTCGACTGTGGATGACATGGAATAAACTGTACTGGAAGAGGCAAACTTGTTTTGGAACTTTGATGGTCGCTTGCCGCAGTGGTTCGAGCGTAGGCCACTCGGCTCACTGCATCGGGTGGTTGCGGGTTCGATCCCCGCCAGAGGCAAATTTCAAATACGGCCTTTCATTTTTTATTGGTGGTAGAGTGAAGCTGTAGGCAATTAACTGTAGCTCGTATGTATATGGGCTGGCTACGGCATCAGGTAAGCCCTCCGCACGTTTGCCACCTTAGTAACAAAAAACAACTTGATTAGTAATAATAATAATAATATCCTGGGTCATTTTTTACACACGGCTACCTGATCCCAAACTAAGCAGAGCTTGTACTATGAAACCAGATAACTGATGTTACTACATATACTACTTTTTTATTTGTAAATACATACTTAATATACATATACACCCAGACTCGAGACATTCAGACATGTTCATGCACACAAATGCATGTCCCGGGTAGGAATCGAACCTACGATCTGCAGCGTGAAAGGCGCCATCACGCCAACCACGCCAACGGGCCCGTCAATGGCCGATTGAGTAAGTGTGGGGGTAGGTACTCTACATTTAATTTACTCTATAGTGTGAGGATTGTTTTGCGTATAGAAAATGGCACATCCTGCCCATGCGTCATCTTCGAACAAAATTTGTACGGAGGTCATACGAGCGATGCCAATTAGGGCGGTGCCTCTGAGCCATGAGGCTATGCGCTTTGTGCCACTCATGGACAAGACGTATACAGAGTGGTGACGACATAACGACAATAACTGAAACCACATACTGGGTATGACGCGAGTTGTTCGAACAAAAAAACAAAATCAAAATATATTCAAAGGTATAGCCACGGGATGGCTTTTTCACGTCTACCATTTTAACTTTACGCCTACAAATGCACCACCAAATACACCGAAACCGAAGCGATTTTGCCACCCTCGTACCTACAGGTCAGTCGATGAGGTCAGTAGAGGATTATAAAGGATGTAGTGTTATGTTTAGATTGTTTCCGCATTTAATTGTGTGAAATTTTAGATTTTACAATTATGATGTAAACCTAATTTGACCATTTTAAAGTATTGTGATTGACTAGTAGGGATCGTGTTTAAATTTATTGTCGCAATGTCGTCACCACCCTGTATAATTTCTTAAATTATAATAGGTACATTACGTATGTTCTCATATGTATACTCTACATCTATGTTCCACCCTTCACTTACGTGACAGTCGCCAGAGAGCTTACAAAAGCTCGATCTAACTAAACTTGGGACCGCTCGCGTGGCTGGCTCGCGATAGAATTGCTAAATTAGTTCGTTACAGTTCTTTTTTCATGTGCCGCCTACATAGACAGAAAGTACTTAGTTACATCCTATGTACAGTCAGCAACATAATTTGCTGAACTTTTTAAATTTTTAGGGTTCCGTACCTAAAAAGGAAAAAACGGAACCCTTATAGGATCACTTTGTGGTCCGTCTGTCTGTCTGTCTGTCTGTCCGTCTGTCAAGACGTACACAACCCAAACCGCTGGAGTTACAAACATGAAATTTAAACAGTAGGTATCTATTACAGTGTAGAAGAAGAGCATGGAAAGGATTTTGGAAAATTCCACCCCTAAGGGCGTAAAATAAGGGGTGGAAGTTTGTATGAAAGTCCCTCATTACTGAAGTTCGAAACATGAAATTTTTTATTTAAGCTACTAATTACAAATAAGAAATAGTAATTTCAGCGTTTTCGAAAATTCCACCATTAAAGGGGTAATATAAGGGGTGGAAGTTTGTATGGAGGTCCCAATTTGTACGGAACCCTAGGGCGCGAGTCCTATTCGCATTTGTCCGGTTTTCAAATCGGTAATACTCTTTATGTTACAAACGTTGGTGAACATTTTTAAAACCAAACATTAGCAACATTTCTAAGTTTTGTATATGGATTTGATGCAAAACAAAAGCGTG
This sequence comes from Drymonia ruficornis, assembly GCA_947859195.1. Taxonomy (NCBI): domain Eukaryota; kingdom Metazoa; phylum Arthropoda; class Insecta; order Lepidoptera; family Notodontidae; genus Drymonia; species Drymonia ruficornis. The sequence goes on from OX401923.1 coordinate 9,484,116, forward strand.
CAAGCTATTAGAAAAACTGAGAATTTTCATCGACTTATATTGCTGACCGTACTTACCTATACGATGATACGGTAGTAATTTTGTTGTTGTTAAATCAGGAACTTTTTACTCATTTAATCCATAATGAATTATCTAAAGTGTTCTTTAAAACTACCTACCAAAGATAAGGGCCTCCGCAGACTTGCTACTTTTAGCATCGGCGCCCGGCGATTTTGTGACGTATCGATGCTGTGTCGCGTTTCTTCGAGCGCGAACGAGCGAGACGCAGCATCAAAATTGCCGATCGCCGATGCTAAAAGTAGCAAGTCTGCGGAGGCCCTAAAAGACTAGGTACTTCAGCAACTCTACCACTTGTTCACAATATCACTAGCTAAAGGACAAGAAACTGTTTACGTAAAGGAAAACCGCTAACTTAGTCACACCTCTGCTGATTCCATGATGACGTACAGGTGTGGTGGTTACTTCAATATCTTGATATAGTCCTAGTCCGCTCCAATCGTCTGAATACAACCAAAAGGTCAAAGAAAGCAAAAAAATATGCTGGAATTTAAAATTTAATAATTTTACGAATCACGTCTCCAGTTCATTCCCATTCCATTCATATCTTACCATCACGCACACAGGCGTGCGGGGCGAGCAGACATGCCTCACTACAATGCAATTACATCTCCTATTGCATTTTTCATCGGACGGGATTGAGCGCGATCTACTACGTACTACGGTACAGGCGCCCATTCGTCCTGTGGGGCTGAGCGAGTCGGCCCGCCCGCCGAACACCCCCGATTGGGGACGAAATTCCCGAGCATTTTTAATGTTGCCACTTGTTGGAGATTCGCGATGAATAGGGAAATTATGAGTGAGGTAGTAACTAGCTAGATGTGTGGTATAGTATGTGTTGTTATTCATTTGTCTTTGTAGAGCCAGATCGTTACCTTTCCCCTCTTACACCGCCGCTTGTCAATAACTCCTTTTGGTTTTGAAATTATTATAAGCTCGGTACAGATATTCCGTGATTACTTATACTAAGATTATCTTTCCAGTGTTACATTACCTTTGGGGCCATCCATAAATTACGTCACACGTAAAGGGGGGGAGGGGGTCGACAACATTTGACATTGTGTGACAAGGGGGTGGGAGGGGATCTAAGTTTTGTGACGCCACATTTAAAAATCTAATATATCCATGAACGTAATACCATTGACCAGGACTGTGGACTACAAACTTTATTTTCCATTCATTCATTCAAAAATAAACTTTATCTGACGGACTTAACGCCCACGATGCAGGCTTTATAAAAACCGGTCCCAGCCAGATACCTATAACTGCGCCTTCTTTCCCTTTCTAACAGTACAACCTTTCAACCCTTGTGTTGCCAGTTAATATTTATTCGATCACCTTAAACTTGGTACATTTTCATGTTAAGAATAATAAACAATAAAGTCGATTAATGAAATACCTATGGTAAAGTATAAGAATATCCTAAGATTAAAATTTCAAATATAAATAAATATCTGGAAATAAGTACTTACCTTCTTTAATAATTCGCTTGTAATTGTCAGTTCCGTGATGTCTATAGGAATCGTAGCAGAAATAAAATTAAAAACTTGAAACACAGAACGTCAATTTGCGTGACACACGACATTTTCAGCTAATTTTAAATCTAGAGGATTGTGCTGAATTTTCTCATAAAAATGGGTAGAATATGCGTAATGGAAGGGTGTAAAAGCGAATATTATCCGAATTAAGGATTATCTTAACATAGGTAAGTGGGTAACTATGTTTTCCACGTTAAGTACATTTTAGATGTTCGGGTGACATAAATTTCGCTAGTAAAAAGGACTATAATATAAATCTTATTATGTGTCTGTGTTAACTGAGGAATATCGTCCACGGGAACTGTTTGCAGCGATAAAGTCGCGCTTTTCGTTGCCGCACGACTACATCGCTACTTTTTGAAGTCGGTCGCATTTGCAACGCGCGACAGACCACACGCTGGTAAAACGCGACGCTCATGCCGCGTTGTCACGGCTCGCCGGGCTCGCACACGGCGTTCGCGTCGTTCACACGCTCGAGGAACGCGCACGTCTAGGGCCAGATTAACCCTTTCAGGCAATGTCATTCTCGGGGCCCCTTTCCTTTACCCTTTTGTTACTTTTTAATAGTACATTACTGCCACGGTCTGTAATGAATGTGTTGCTGGGCGCGTTGTTGATGGCCGAAAGCGCGGCGCAGCGCAGCTCCAGGCCTCCACAGCGCGGTCAGCATTGCAACCCTTGATGGACAATATAAAATAAAGGCCGAGACCGATGGTTTGTCGATTGAAATTGTTTGCAATCGGGACGACTTTTGACTTTACACTTCCCGATTACTCCTAAGCAATAAAAAACAAAAAAAACAATTTTGTCTTTTACAGATCCCAGGCGTGTAAATTGGTTACAACAAATACCTATTGGCTACAGAAAAATTACCCAAAATTCCGTCATATACAGCAAGCATTTTAAGCCGACAGATTATGTCCCTAATTTAACACAACGAGTTTTAAAGGAAAATGCCCTGCCCTCACTGTTCCTTTTCGTTAGCACAAAGGACAATGGGCAAAAATGGTCCAAATGTCCACCACTTCCGAGACCTACGTCACTCGATAGACCACTACATACTGAGTAACTTTTGCAAAGCCATTTCAACAAAATAGGCTGTCAGTAAAAAAAATATGTGTAGTTTAAAAAAAAAAAAAAAAATATTTCACACTTAGTGTTATGTCTTATACATTTTTTTTCGAAAGGCAACAATAGAAATACACTTTCTAACATTAAATAAAAATAAAATAAACTCTGACGAAAGCAAAAAATGCCGTGAAACATATTTTATTATTATTTTTGTTACCTGATGATAAGTGAAAAAGTAAGGTAACGCATAGAAGGTACCTGCTTATTTATTTTATAGAAGCGCAACATCAGAAAATACGTAAGAATGCTGCTGTTGTTGTTGTTGTTCACTTTTCATCAGGTAACAAAAATAATAATAAAATATTTTTCACGGCATTTTTTGCTTTCTGACAGCTTATTTAATTTTTATTTAATGTTAGTAAGAGTATTTCTATTGTTGCCTTACGAAAAAAATGTATAAACATAATACTAAGGGTGAAATCAAAAAATATTTTTTTTTTTAAACTACCCATATTTTTTTACTGACAGCTTATTTTGTTAAACTGTCTTTGTAAAAGTTACTCAGTATTTAGTGGTCTATCGGGTTACGTAGGTCTCGTCAGTGGTGGATATTTGGACCAAGTCCCATACAATTTTGCCCATTGTCCTTTAATTTTGTCTTATGGTCTAATTAGTTGGATATTCTTAGGGTACCGTACCTAATAAGGAAAAAACTAAACCCTAACATGATCACTTTGTTGTCCGTCTGTCTGTCTCTATGTCCGTCTGTCACAACTTGCACAGCCCAAATCAAACATAACATGTTAACAGTAGTAGGTACCCTTTATAGCATAGAAAAAGAGTAAGTATAGGAAAGATAAGTATAGGAAAAACCATAGATATGGAGAGCCTAGACAACGTCCAAGCGTGTGAAGTGTCATGTTACTTTATATTACAAAGTGGCAAAATCTACGATCTTAAATACTATTTTGTAACTTCATTTAGGTTGCCAAGATGCAGACAGGCACTCGTGTGGTTTGGCCACCGCAGACTAATTTATTGTACCTACTCATGTTCTTAAGAAAATAAACATCCCTTTCCTTATTTTATGATTTTCCTATCATAACAATCTCGGAACAAAAGCACGTTTACTCTGTCCATGGGGACGATCTCAAAATTTCAAAATATTATGGTCACTCTTGTTGGCAAAGGAAACAACGTTCAATATGGTATCTCGCTGTCGGCTTCACTTTTGCTGCCAAGTCCGCATTCCAGGTGTTAGAGACTTAAAACTTCCTTGAATATATCTAAGTAGTATTAAAACTAAATTTGAATTTTTAACGAAAAAATTTGAACAATTCTGAAACCTGTAAAAATATGTGGCGTCACACAGGGAGGGGGGGGGGTCTCGCAAATGTGACCAGCTGTGACAAAGGACCCCCTTTTAGGAGGGGTCTAAAAATCATGAAATTCGTGTGAAGTAATTTATGGATGGCCCCTTTTGTTTTAAATCTGATAAATAATATAAAAAATTAAAAATCTGTTATATTGGTTAATTAAGTACATAATAGGTACTTACTATTTTACGAGAGGTGTCCGATACCTAAGCACTCATCGTATTAATCGTAGCACGAGTTCACAACAATGATGTCTAAAATTAACTCGTACAAAAAATTTACCGAATCAAAATTTAATTTTCAGGGGAAATTTTATAAGCATTTCCACCTTTCGAGTCTAGTAACCCCGAGCCTTCATCGCCCGATCGCCAGTCGCCACACAACCTCCACCGCGACCGTTTGCTTTCCGACTTCCTCGCTCTCACTTCACACATGTGAACTTTTTTTTCATAAAATAGTGTAGTGGCCAGCTTGCAGATTCTTAATTTTAAAAAATATAGTTTTTTTTTTCTAAGTGACTGTGATAATGGGTTCTTTCGAGGCTATCGCCAGGCGAAGGGTTTAGACCGAAACGCAGGTTAGTCAGTTGTTACTAGAATTTTTGCTATTATTTAGCAAAGAATCAAAGAAAAAGAAAGAAGCGAAGAATTATAGTAAAATTAGAAGATAATATTTTTTTCCGATAAGTTTTAATTTTTCTTAGAATTTATAGACTTTCTATCGATTTAATGACTGATTGTTTTTAATAGCTGGTGGTTTATTGATATTTCTGAACATTACTCAGATACATTTGAATAAATAAATAAAATTGAAACACAGATTAGGTGCCTATTACATTATTAAGACATATTTTAAGGGTGTTACAGAACAGGGTGTCTCTATATTGTTGATATTCTCGGAAAATATTATGTGCAATATCCCAAACAAGTGTTTTTGAAATATTGGTCTGTTTACTTGAGCATCACATTAAAACTGCTGGCCAGATTTATATCGGGTTTTCGATATTGGATAGCCTATATAGTAAAGCTTAGGTTCCAATCAAGAAGATCGCCTTTCCAGCTATAGAAATATTTATAACTACTTTACTGAATCACAGAATACGGATAAAGATACACTTATTCCGGTCTAAGAAGCGTCCACCAAGATCTCAGATAATTTTTTTTTATAGGAATGCGATGGCAAAAAAGCGTATGGCCCGCCTGATGTTAAGCAGTAACCGTAGCCTATAGATGATTGCAATACCAAAGGCATTGCTCGCACATTGCCGTCCTGAAGGGGAGTGGGATGGAGGGAGGGGAAGGGGGGTGTTGAGCTTTCGGCTCTCGTACGAAACACAGCTGTAATAGCTGCTTTACGCCGAACTTCTGTGAGAGGGTGGTACTACCCCGGTCAAGCCAGCCCGTATATGAGCGGCAGTCAGTTGGCTACAGCTTGGCTCTACCACCTTTGGAAACTGCTTAATAAAGCCATGTTCAATGGGATAAATATCGTCTTTCTATAAAACATCTAGTATGAAAGACCTCTTACTTACTAAGTAGCATTACCAACACACTCGGAGGCTTTATGGCAGTAATGTGTAGGGCTTGAAGTGCACTTAGCCGTGATTAGTTGCCAGACTATGCCGGAGCTGTATTAGAGCTGTATAACATCTAGATATACGACACGACATTGATATACGCTTTACTAATGAAGGTTATTTTTATCCGAAAAGGCATTACGAAAAAGGTAATTTTTAGGTAGGTTGTTTAGCGACTTTTTCGGAAGAGTAGGACTTCCTGGAGTCTAGAAAGAAAGTCCTATTTTTCCTAAAAGTCGCCATAGTTTTCTTTAGATCCTCTCCATCCAAAGGTTGCCTGGTAGAGATCATTATTTGTGATAAGGCCGCCCATTTTCCACTTTCTGTGTAAATATGTACTATACTTATTAAAAAAAAATACAAAAATAATAAAGAGTTATATCTATCGTCTACAGTCTAAAGGGTACGAAGAGGTGCACTATTTTCAGTAATAGATTTTTTCAGGTCCTAAAATATTTACTCAAGTATTAAGTATCCTATGTCCTTCATATATTTTATTCATAGAATCATTAATTTACGAATAGTAGAAGAAAAATTACATCACAGCATTTTCTCCCACAAAAATATCCAAATCCACTGCTACAACGTCTACGATAACGCTACGTAATCGCTACGCCGCTACGCCGTAGCCCAGTCGGGCAGAAACAATGGGACCATAAAAATATATGGAATAGCATACAGACAGGAAAAACTGGCACCATGTAGCAATATAATTACACACACACACGCCAACATACCCTGACACACACACGCATACCCCAATCTCTAGTTTTCGTACATCGCTAGTAGAACTACGAAATTATAAATGCACTTTCTCAATATTTAAATGAATTAATTTCTGGAAGATTTAACTTTAAATGGCTATTGTTTTGTTAAATATCCGGCATATTGATATTTTTTTCTTGTTTTCGCAGGTCCGTCGTAACAGAAACAGAATGTTTTCCTTATGCCGCCGATACAAGGATGAACACGGTAAGCTCATTCATTATTTTATTCATTACATACGGCCGAATACTCAAAGGCGACTCAAATATTGAAATCCCACCTGTATGAGACGCAGTTGCGTACAAGTTTTCGGCTGATAGCTACATAGTCGTGGGTATAGAAATAATACATACCTATATAGTACATGATACAAAACACACAGTATTAAAATAAACAAGTGACGATTAAAAAAACAACAATCAATGTTAAACCAGACAAGTCAAAAAAGACAAGTGATAGTGTAGAATTATTATTTCGTTTGATTTTAGTTTATGTAGTTTACTTACAAATAGTAATATTTTTTTTTTACGTTAATAAAACGCGACCTCGACTGAGAAGATCCGGAAAGAAACTCTTGTGTTTTTTACATTGTTTTTTATTTTTTTATTTTTTTATAGGACTGCGGTGGCAAAAAAGCGTACGGCCCGCCTGATGTTAAGCAGTTACCGTAGCCTATAGATGCTTACAATACCAAAGGTATTGCTCGCACATTGCCGACCTGAAGGGGAGTGGGCATTGTTCTCTCACACTTTATTATTGATCCCAAACTTATCAACGCCTATGAAGTAATTTAATAATGTCTATAACTACATCTATCTATAACTTCTCGCATGATTACATTTGTCGAAGGGTCGGCGGTTGGAGGGCAAAGTTGGTCGGCCCCAGGTCGGGCCCTTAATGGCTTTCGGCTAAATAGTTGACTGACAAAAATCCGAAGTGCTGGCGCGACAACCTTCATTGTGAACGATAAAGATCCTTTGTCTGAGTTTATAAGCATCATCTATATGGAGCACCTTTATAACATCGCGCCTGATATTTCATAGGGATAGGCTGAGGTGTATTATGGTACTTAAACTTCACACAAATGTTCGGTGACTTATGTGGCTGACTGTCCCAAATAATGGACTGGACTGGAGGCGAGGACTGGGGGCGACCCCAGTAACACCCAGACGGCTGTTAGTTGGCGGTCTATGTTTGGAATTCCTTATTTATGACGAGAAAGCGAATGGGTGCGTCCAAAATAGGCGAGCGGCACGCCCGATTTTATGACAAAGACTTAAAAATGTTTGCTTGTGTCCGCTGCTCGCTAAATTCATTGGTGGTAGAGCCAAGCTGTAGCCAATTGACTGCAGCTCATATATGGACTGGCTCGATCGGGGTAGTACCACCCTCTCACAGAAGATCGGCGTAAAGTATCTATTACAGTTGCGTTTCGTACGATGAGTGAGAGAGCCGGAAGCCTAACCCTTCTCTTTGGTATTTTATTATTTATTTATTTACTTATACAAAATCCACATTACATAATTAATAATCAGCCAAAATATCTATAGGCTACGATAATTGCTTAACATCAGGCGGGCCGTAGGTTTGTTTACCACCATAGTCATATAAAAAATACACCACCAATGTGTCATATATTTAGGTAGTCCCATTATTTTCAAATTGCCTGCTGTGGTCCCTGTATTAAAATCTGGGACATTAAAAATAACAGTACCGGGTTGTGGCCATAAGCTAACATTGGAATACATTATGTATGCCCACAAACGCGGAGAGCTCGTTCAGTTTAACGCGCCCATTGGCCTTGCTATATTATTTTATTGACACAGCATCCCATCCTGCGGCGTCATCGTATTATCATGACGGCCATGTTGACGCTGTGGCCATATTAATGTGGCGGGACCAGCTGCCGAGTAACTGTCTTTACAAATAAATTAATATTGACGTGTCTGTTTGTAATGTCAAAGTAACAGTTATAAATGCATATGAAAGTAGTGCATAGTACGTATAACATAAAAGTAATTTTTTAAATTTAAGTTTGTCTGGCTGTCTGGATTTTTGTTCTGGCTAATCTCCAAAACGGCTGGACCGATTTTGACGGGACTTTCACTGGCAGATAGCTGATTGATGTTATAAGGAGTAACTTGGGCTAATTTTATTTCAGCAAATATTAATAATAATAATTTAGCCCTTTTAACGTTCCACTGCTGGGCACGGGCCTCCCCTCAATGCGAGGGGGATTCAGGCCATAATCCACCACGCTGGCCCAGTGCGGGTTGGTGGATTTCACATGTCTAAAGTCATGCAGGTTTCCTCACGATGTTTTCCTTCACCGCAAGGAAGTGATAATCATATTAAAGTTATGATTCACACATAGATTTCGAAAAAAAAATTTAATTCCACGCATACATAGCGGGCACAGCTAGTAAATAAATACATTTGGACGGAGTACGATATGATGATGACTAGAAGGACTGGGTGAAAAATACTTGTAAAGTAATGTAATATAACCAAAGGTTTGCTAAATGGTTGAACGACGGAAAATAACAAATAGATACCTATTACAATAAGTAAGGCCAATAAACAGGCACACTGGTGCGTATAATGTACCAAATATGTATGTCTTAGGGCCAATGATCTGACATCAATGGTAGAAGCTCGATCGTAATGAGTTTACTATCGATTCGATTCGATGTTTCAAGGTGAGATTTAAACTACAATTGAACTAATAGTTCTTACTCCGAGTGTCTAAATTTATGTTCAAATTATTAAATCGAGGTAGACTTCGACAAAATAAAAAGACTAGGAAAAAACAGATGTGTTAATTGCTCACCAATAGAAGTGGGTGCTTAAACGAAAAGCCGTTTGAAAAGTTCGCTTTTTTAAGTAAGCGCCTAAGCGCGCTTACAAATTTAAGCGTATTGCTTTTAAGCAATGACGGCAAGAAAGAGAAAGAAATTCCAAAAAATTACCAAAAGTAACCTTATTTGTATGACAATACAGTTCAAATCAATATTTAATTAAATTTAACCTTATTTCTTTACCCATAAAAAACAATAATTTATAATACATTATATTAGATTAAAAACCATATTTCCATGCACATAAGACTCACTATCAATTTTTCAGCGCGTAAGTTTTTGGCTTTTTGCTTGAACTTATGTTTAGTAAGCATTTTGCTTTTGTTGTCCGTTTATTGACGCACGAATTTTTGTTTAAATTAAAAAAGCAAAAAAGCAAAAAAGCAGAAAAGCAGAAAAGCACTTTTACAACGACTTTTAAAAACAAGCACAAGCGTAACAACGTGCTTTTAATATAAAGCCGTTTATCACATCTTTACTCACCAATATTCAAAGATTTTTTACAAAATTACACTTCATGTTATCAAAGCGTTGAACGTCGACTGACTATTTTCATAGGCATTTTATATGCGAATAGCTACGTCCAGAAGTGTCACATGCCGCGCGCGGCTGCTCACCCACATGCCTCGCGAAGCACGACGTTTGCCTCAGTCGCATGCCGCGCGAGGCAAATGGCGAGGCAACTGACACTCTAGACAGGGAAAGGTATACCCGATCAATCAGTTTGACACGTTTGACATCGTTCTGTCTCACGACTGCCAAACTAGGCGACGCAAATGTGAGTGCTCAGGTGAGGCAGGGCGCGCATTTGCCTCACGTGAGGCAAGTCAAACACTGCGAGGAAAATTTTCCTCGCGCGGCATGTGACACTTCTGGACGTAGCTAATCACTATTGACGTTTAATCAGGTTTTAAGCATCGGTGTCAAGGGATATTAATATTAATATCATAAAAAATAACTGCCTTCCTCATTGCTTTAGTGATCTTAAGAAGGCCTGCTGATCGAATGACTGCCGAAACTTTGTTAATAACATGGACCAATTACTAAGGGGACTGGCCCTAAGCAACTCGGCCGAGTTGTCGGCCTAGTACTAACATCGACATAAAACGAAGCGAGTAGTTCAACTATTTACCGGTTGATAGAACAATGAAAATGAAAAAACAATGACCACGTTTTTTTTCATACATATATCTAATAAGGGCACCTCTTTCTTTAGTCTTTACTCTGTGGTTAATAATAACAATAATACGGGCCCGTTGGCGTGGTTGGTGTAGATTCCGCCTTTCACGCTGCAGTTCGTAGGTTCGATTCCTACCCGGGACATGCATTTTTGTGCATGAACATGGCTGCATGTTCCGAGTCTGTGTGTATTATGTATATTAAGTATGTACTTACAAACAAAAAGTAGTATATGTAGTAATATCAGTTATCTGGTTTCCATAGTACAAGCTCTGCTTAGTTTGGGATCAGGTAGCCGTGTGTAAAGAATGTCCCAGGATATTTATTATTATTATTATTTATATTAGCCCTTTTAATGTCCCATTCCTAGGCACGGGGCCTCGCCTCAATGCGAGGGGGATTCAGGCCCTAATCCATCACGCTGGCCCATTGCGGGTTGGCAGATTTCGCATGTCTTTTAAAACATTTAATTTTTTAAGACATGAAGGTTTCCTCATGATGTTTTCCTCCACCGTAAGCAAGTGATACCTAAGCGCCGCCATACACGGAATGCATTTTGCTGTCGGAACCGACAGGTCTATTGCAGTTGGTTGCAGTCGACAGCTCGCGACTGCTCGGCGTCAAGCAGTCGGCGTCTGTCGCGACCTGTCGGTGTTATTAAAGTTTTATTTTTTATTAAAGTTAAGTTATTATTTGCCCATAGATTTCAAAAACTGGAGGTGCGAGCTTGGGTTTGAATCCTGGACATAAGCCCGCAGACTATCTATCACTCCTTACGAAATCATCTTATAAATATTTTGCGAAATGGTAACTAATAAACATCTAGCTTACTAACATAGGTGGGTAAGAATCGCACATACCCCAGACCTCTCCCATAAGAGAACTGCGCATCTTTTTGAAGATTCCCTCCCCGTCAACCAAAAAGGTAGTGCCTATGGTACGTATGTAGGTACGTTAATGTTGAAGTAAAACCCCGTTTTTGCGTAACTCTGGCAGTTTAGAAACAGCCCGCGCTGGCTGCGAATATTTCATTCATACTAATGAGAACATTTATATTGCGAACTGTACCTACTTGAAAAGGTCGTGTCTTGCCATTATGTTACTCGTACTTTAGCAAGTGCATCAAATAGTGAGGCAGGTACAAATAACAGCTATAAAACAAGAAGATTAATAACGAATTTTCCACGTTCACCTCTCAATTTAATCATTTAGCTAATGATCACGTCACAAATCAGCTGAGTAAATTGGTCTACCCCTCCCCCCTCACCGCCCATCCCTGAGTCTGTTCTAGGTGACGGAGGGACGGGGCAGGGACATCGTCAGAGCGGGGGGGACTGAACGACCGAACCAACCATTCATAAAACTTAGCCCGATCGATATAAAACGCCTCACCTACCCCGAAGTGTCGCTTGCAATTACTATATCGCTCGCCGCGCGTCCATCGCCTGGTCAATGCACTCCCCAGGCGATCAGACGGGTCTAAAAACGCAATGGATTGTGTACAATGTCGTAATATACCGTCTGGATCAAGGGGAGATGTTGTTTTAGGTAGATTTATACTTTCGAAAGCTCCGAAAGTACGTTCGGAGGTTCAGCCGCGATTGGATTGGTTGGGCTTTACTAAGGTCTTTATTTGGAGCCGAAACGCTCTGAATCCTCGGCCAATTAACTCGGGGAGGGACAAAAAGAGACAGAAAGCATCGTTCAGACAGATATCGAGATAACTGGGATATTGACTAGTTACTTAAGGATTTCTTTTTACTTGTTTCAATTCAATTTTCTCGGTGAAACGAGGGGTAGGCAATCATCGCTGATTGGCAGATAGGTTAATTTAATTTTGTTTGATTTTTGGTGGAATCTGATGTTAAGGATCTCTGCTAATAAATTCACCGTGATAAAGTGTGAAGAGTTTTTTTTTGTGACTAAGCCCGCCACACATTCCTCCACTGTTATTCCTGTAAGCCAGGATCGACAATGGTGTCCAACGATGACGTCAAGGTTTGACCCTCGGCGAGTCCCGGGGAAAAGCTAAGTTGTATTGGAACCCGCACGAATTTAATCAGAAGAAAGGATAGGAGGAGTTGGAAGAAGATTATCCACTTCCCTCCATAACAAAGCGGGAGACAATAATAACAGTATAGGCTGGTAGCCACAGAAATAAGACTGTTACAACTAGTGGAAGACCAGTTGTAACGCACCACGGACAGTAATTTGACTATTTGGACCTAAACTAACGTGTGAAGAGGTTGGTAAGTATAGTTCAAATCTCATTGTTAGTACGGTCGGCTGCACATCTATGGTAACATTTCCAACCCGATATCCATTTAGTCACGCGCCACCCAGGGTCGGGGCTGCAAAGCAGTACGCGCGCGCGTGCCAATGATTATGTAGTAGCTTATAGCGCTACAATGTTTGATCTTTCTAATAACAGGTCCGGCGTAGTGATGGGATGTTCTCGAGAACATTCTCACCCTCGGAAACTTACTCGTGAGATTTTTTTATTTTGGGTGACGTTATCCTAACTTTCAATCTTAAAAACAATTAAAACCACCATACTTGCATGTTTAATGAGGTTTATGCCAAGTGTAACATGCTTCAGAAGATAAATTCTCGAAAATTCTCACGAGTAAGCGCGGCGATACACGGACTGCTTGTAGCAGTTCATCTCGACCGCTACAAGCGGTCGCTGCACGGCGAGTAGCAGTTTCAATACAAAATTTCCATTTACCATACACGAACTGCTTGTAGCGGTCCGCGCGCCTGCGCGTTGCATTCTATATAATACCGGTGTGGCCAGCTGATGGCCATGTGAATTTCCCACCAATTTTATTCGAACTCCCCCGAAAATTCACTTTTAGAAAAAAAAACCTCCTAAATAGTTTTTACTAATTTTAAAGGAGTCAAATTTAGGGGGTAAAAAAGTGGGATGGGATTTTTTTAGGGGCGTTATATTTTTAGGGGTAACCCAATCTAAACAATCATATTTAGTTGCCCTAGCGTAGGGATTCCCAAAGTGGTCGATATTGGTTACATATCGACATAAACGAAAACTGATTTTGGGGGTCGACGACGTCTAAAAATCGACCCCTATTAATTAGCACAAGTTCTTATTTGAAACTTTCAAGATACCGTATAAGTTGTAACTATTACGTATACCAACTTCTTATAAGAATGACTGAATCACACAGTTTTTTGTTGAGTTCATTTAGGAAAAGGGGCGTCTTGCCAAAATAGTTTGGGAATCTCTGCCCTAGCGGCTTAGCGACATCTAGTACGGTTCCTCGTTAATAAGAATGCGGACTTGAAATAAATATGTAGTTGAACTTATATAAAAATTAAGAGAGTATTTTTGATTTTGTATTTCTCCTAAATGAGCAAAACCAATTAAATTTTTTTTTTTTCAATAAACGAATCTTTGGAGGGATTTCGAAAAAAGTTGGGAAAATTCACATGGTCATCTGGCAACATTGGGGATTTGATCTGAAGCGACCACGGATGTATAATGAAGGATTGATGACTTGACTTAAGAAGAAATTAAGAAATTCAACTTTATTCTCCCGCCTTAAGGTCTAATATGACAATTCTTAGACAGATAAACGAACCGAGCGAGAGGCCCCAGTTGGGACCGTGTCCCTCTCACTCCTAGTTGCCATGCCAAAATAATATTATCGTTGGGTAGTGATTGGTAGTTTTTAAATCAACCAAATAAATTAATTTATTATTTATCGTGTCGTGACTATTGTTTCGTCGAAACATGTTGGATTCATAATGATCATTTTTAATTTGTAGTCATATATTTTTTATAGCAAGTAATATTGAATATTATTTATATTTTGTAAAAGATCGGATTTTTTTTATCTTTAGATGGTAACATTGGTAATAATGCTCAGCTAGGGTGGCCATAAAACCACATGACTTTGTCATCCGTTTGCCGCAGTGGTTTGACCGTAGGCCGCTGGGCTCATTGCACCGATTGGTTGAGGGTTCGATTCCCGTCGGGGAAAATTTTGGAAATAGCCTTTTCGTAATTTGCTCTGGTCTGGGATAGCTTCCAGTCCATTGGACGGTATTTATAGTAGGTACAAGCGTTGCTTAGTTTGGGACCTAATAGTTGATGTATTGTCTGGAGATATTTATTTATTTATCCATTGTTTGAAATGTTTATTTTACTTGTAGAGTGGCTACCAACGCGAAGATGAATCATAGTAATAAGGTACTTTCTTTTATATCTTCGACAGGCATAGAGAAACCTCCGTTAGAGTTATAAAATATCAATCATGTGCGTTACTCATGTACCTATATAATACAATAAGTACGTTAAAATTTTATTATTGCGTGGACACCCTAGTAGAGGGACACTGTACCACTCTGGGCCCCTCTCACTCGGCTCGTTTTTTGTGCTGCAGTAAGCTGTCCAGTATTCATTTACGTTCGTGGAAAAGACCTGTCAGAGAGCGGCGTATTTACAAATTATAATGTCAGCGCTCCATAAAGTTATGATCGGTTACAGGTTGGAGTAAGCCTACAAGTCAACACAGAATAAGTAGGTACATTCACTTGTCAGCCATATTACTCCATCACAAGGTCGACGGAGCCCCGTGCATTTAGGGTCACCAGTAACCTAACACGTAACCCACGTCGTAACCTTCGAACCTAACCCTAACCTAACGGGATCTAGGATCAGGTATACGGCAGTCAGGATACGGGATGCGGGAAATGGATTCGGGATTAGCCATACGGGATGCGGGAAACGGAATCCGAGATACGGGTTCCGGGATCCGGGAGTCGGGATACGGGATCCAGGAGCCTGAAAACGAGTTACAGTATCCGGGAACCATGATACGGGATTTCCGGAATACGGGATCAGGAAGACGGGATCCGGGAAATGGGGTCCGGGATCCGGGATCCATTCTTTTAAATTGAAATTCTACGCGGACGAAGTCGCGGGCAAAAGCCATAAGTTATATTTTGGAAATACGCATCGACCGCTCGCCGACTGCTTGAGCAGTCCGTGTATGGTAAATGGCAATTTTGTACTGAAACTGCTGTTCGCCGTGCAGCGTCTGCTTCAAGCGGTCGAGATGGGCAGCTACAAGCAGTCGCGTGTATCGCAGCACTAAGTTTCCGAGGGTGAGAATGTTCTCGAGAACATCCCATCACTAGTCCGGCGTATATGGCTTGTATCCATTGATATGCGTAGGTATAGTTTCATGTGCTATTTTTAAAGCACGTGTATAGTAGGCGACAGGTTGGGATGACAATCGGGGTATGAGCTGAGGCGTGGGCGAGGTGACACCCCCCATACCCGCGCATCGCCCGCGCGCTCCTAGCCTTAGCGCTGCACGAGTACGCATTATCGCTATCGATAGTTATCGATTTCGATCTCGCTCACATTGTTCTTTGTTTTTGTGTATTAAAATGACGTCCTCGTCACGTGTTGAAACAGAAAAACCAATAATTCATTCTCAAACACGAGAACTAGCCAGAAAAGTATTAAAAAATTGTGACATTGAACGGAAAAAATATTATTATAATTACCCTTTGAAAAACATGTTATTTATAATAAACCTTATTTAATTAATTTAACTCTTATTTTGTTACGTTGCAAACAAAAAATCGATATAAGTAAACTACCTGGTAGTGATGCCACAGCACTAGAAAATTTTCATCCGAACGTGTCGCCTACTATACGTCTATGTCAGGGGGGTTACCACGAACTCTTATTGCGATTCAATTACAGGAACGTTTTAACGATTCAGCGTCTTTTTGTGCAATGACGTACCTTATTGTCATGACAATAAGAAACGTCATTGCACAAATGGCCGCTGAAACGTTAAAACAAAACTGCTATAAGAGGTGGTGGTAAGGCCCCTGGTCTACAAAATAAAACGTCATTGATTTAAAAATATAGTCTGCCGCCTCACCTTATCATGTTTACTCATCCGTCGGCTCACCGCCGCTAATCTCGGCATAGTGCAAACAGAAAGTTTGGCCTGCGCCGCGGAGATAGCCGGGATGCTGCGATCTCCGGACCTTTGTTATGGAAATTAAGCTCTCGAGACGAATGATCTGTCGCGACTCGCGCTCTTTTGTCGGGTGACAGATTGGGAAAGGTTCTAAAGCGTTGAGGGCCATTCATTGAAGATCCAGTCAATATATATTGAATTGAATTCTGCCTTTAGGTAAGTACATTTTTGCCAGAGGAGATGCCAAGCGAAGGCAATGATAGGGAATCTTTGCCTTGCCTTTTGCTTTGCCAAATTTGAGGTTTTTTTATATCGACAGACTATGGTCCTAAACTAAGCAACGCTTGTACTATGGCTACCGTACAACGGACTGGGGGCGATGCCAATGACACCCAGACTAAATGACGTAGAGGCTTTCGAATCGAACCCGCAAGCACCCGATGCAGTGAGTCGAGAGCCCTACGCTCAAACCACTTCTCAAAGTTACGGTTATTTCGTTTGTAGTGCTTATTATAACTGTTTATGTGCTTATGAATGGCTAACGTAATAAAAAACCGGCCAAGTGCATATCGGACTCGCACTTAAAGGGTTCCGTACCACCGTAGAATATAAACAAACATCCCCAAAATGCTGATATTTAGAGTCACACAAGTCTTTTGTACGCAAACCGACCATAAGACAAATAAGTTAAGAATATTACGTTTTTTGTATGGGGACCCCCTTTATTTTTAAGTTTTATTTTATTTTTAGTACATTTTAGTACACAATAAATACACATTCTGAGAAAATTTCAAGTCTCTACCTATTACAGTTCGTGAGACACAGCCTGCTGACAGACAGACGGACGGACAGCGTAATCTTAGTAACAGGGTCCCGTTGGCACCCTCTGGGTACGGAACCCTAAAAACCCTGAAATGGAATTGTAACATATTTAATACAGGTTTTCAGATATCCTCGAGCCGGATTGTAAACAGACTAATTGAACGTAGTTACCACCACAAATCACGGCAAATAAGCCCGTAGGTACTTATTAATAGCTTATGTGAGATTTATAGGTACAACTTTTAGTAGATATGGATCGTTTTGCCTCGAAGGACTTATCTGAAGCGGGATATTACATTAATATTACTTACGGATTATCATATTAATATTACTTCTGCAAACAAAATAGAAGATGATAATAAATTGTTTATTTCGCGAGTTTGGGAACTCAAACTGTTCAAAATTTGTTTGTCTGTTTATGATATCGTAGATCCAGAACGGGGAAACCGATTTCAAAGCATTTTTAATTATATCAATGAGTGGTTTAGTTATGTTTGTTATTGTTATCATATTATGGTGCAGTTAAAAACTTTCAAGACTTAGGGCCTCCGCAGACTAGCTACTTTTAGCATCGGCGATTTGCGATTTTGTGACGTATCGATGCTGCGTCGCGTTTCTTCGAGCGCGAACGAGCGAGACGCAGCATCAAAATCGCCGATCGCCGATGCTAAAAGTAGCTAGTCTGCGGAGGCCCTTAATACCTGTGAGAAGTTTTAATGTTCTAAACTAGTCTGTCCTTATTCCAAGACTACAGTATCATAGTAGTATAATATTTGCTGTTGCTGATACCGTAAAACCAATTTCAACCCGTTCCGAATAGCGATTCAAAACAAACAAAAAGCAATACCTCTGCAACCGCAAATAAAACTTCGCAGTCGGAAAGTATCAAATACCTATTCCCTATAGAGGTTTCATTGGAGCGGGTGGGTATATCAGGGATATCCCGGGGTAGTCCCGGGGTATTCCCGAGCCCGGGATACGATCCCGGGTAAATAAGCATTAGCATAAATCCAATATCGCCGGCGACTGTCTCCGTTGGCACCTGGCATGATTTTTTTATAAAATGATAAGTAGAGAGGGTTGAATCTTGTAGGTAGTTGTTTGGTTTGCAGGGTTAATACTATGCGATTAAAATAAGAATAGGACCGGCCTAGCGCCATGCTGTGACGTCACAACTGGACCTTGTACAGGCTCTCGGCTAACTTCATTCATAAGTACAGTATACTATACTGTACTTATATGAGTGAAGTTAGCTGAGAGCCCGTGCCATTCTTATTTAAATCACATTGTACAAGTTTCTTTTTTCAAAAAGGTTTTATAAATATAAACTGAAGCACGTATTAATTCTTCTTCCCGTATTGCGTAAGCGTGGGCAACGCCTGATGTTAAGCAGTTCTATCCTATTCTAATGTATTAATGTATACCTATGTATGCTATAATGTATGTATGTTCAATTGCTTACTTGCGAATGCTTGCGTGAGAATGATGAATACTTTATTTCGATGTGATCCACCTAACCGATGCTCTGTTTTAATAACTCTTCTTAATACTTTTAAGCATACTTTTATTTTCCGAATTGTCATAAGTTATATGCAAGTACTAGCTCAAAATCTATCCAAAATATCCATAGCTACTCTTAGATCCATAGGTATATTTGGAAAGGCAAGAAACAAATTCTATGTTACAATCCGACGGCACTGCATGAGGAGATGTATGAATGTAGATGAAGCAAAACGGGTGTGTCAAAATCGTAGCATGTGGCAGTCAATAGTCTCTGCCTACCCCCGTGGGATATATGCGTGAGTATATGTATGTAGGTATAGGAGTTCTTCGTTGAGCCTCGAGTACATTTAGGTAAAGTATGTCGGCTACGTGTCTGGGAATCCTCAGAGGAAATCATGGGTACCGGTCAAATGCCAGTGCCGGTGGAGGATACTATGTCACGGAGACAAATAGAGGAAAACCGAGAGCCGTAAGCCCACCCCCCTCCCCCTCCCTCCATCCCACTCCCCTTCAGGTCGGCAATGTGCGAGCAATACCGTTGGTATTGTAATCATCTATAGGCTACGGTAACTGCTTAACATCAGGCGGGCCGTACGCTTTTTGCCACCGCAGTACTATAAAAATAAAAAAAATAAAAACCACCTCGACTAGGTACCTGCCTACACTTTTTTATGTGACTAACGGCGAACACTCAAAGGCTACTTAAATATTTAAGTCCCACTTAGCAGTTTGAGACGTCGTTAATTGTCATTTTTTAGGGTTCCGTACCCCAAAAGGAAAAAACGGAACCCTTATAGGATCACTTTGTTGTCCGTCTGTCTGTCTGTCTGTCCGTCTGTCAAGACGTGCACAGTCCAAACCGCTGGAGTTACAAACATGAAATTTAAACAGTAGATACTTTTTACAGTGTAGAAGAAGAACATGGAAAGGATTTTGGAAAATTCCACCCCTAAGGGGGTAAAATAAGGGGTGGAAGTGTGTATGAAAGTCCCTCATTACTGAAGTGAGAAACATGAAATTCTTTATTTAAGCTACTAATTACAAATAAAAAATAGTAATTTCAGCGATTTCGAAAAATTCCATCCCTAAAGGGGTAATATAAGGGGTGGAAGTTTGTCCCAATTTGTACGGAACCCTCAGGGCGCGTGTACCCCCTCGCACTTGTCCGGTTTTTGTATGGCGCGTCGAAGTTAAGCAGCTCTCAAATTTAAGTTGCGTACTTGTGTTCGGCTGTTAGGCTGCAAATAAGCGTACGGCCCGTCTGATGTTAAGCAGTTACCGTAGCCTATAGATCCTAAAGGCATCGCTCGCACGTTGCTGACCTGAACGGGTCTGAGAGGAGGGCGGGGGATGGTCTTCTTCCAGCTGTATCACTCATCGTACGAAACGCAGCTGTAATAGCTGCTTTACGGCGATCTTCTGTGAGAGGGTGGTACTACCCCGATCGAACCAGTCCGTTTGTACTGTATGTACCCTATAAATAGGTACTCACATGTGAAATGATTTGTAAACCAATTGGGATAAATACAAAACAGATACGGTCCGAAATAGGAATATTTCCTTATTTTCAAGTCAGTTAAAATAATAGATACTTTTTTTTTTTAAACCATTTATTTACTTATACAAAATCCACATTACATAATTTAATCATCTGCCAAACTGCTTAGCTGTTTGTCGGCAGTAGTACTCGGATTACATGCTACATAGCGTGGTTTACAAACTAGTTTACTTACTTACGATAGGTGTGCCTATGCATGCATTCACCACTGAACATAGAACAGACAGTTAACATATAAGGTGGAGCATAACTATGGGCATAGAGATAGGTAGTGTTTCTTAAGTACCTTTTTAAGGTGTGTGCGAGATCTCATGTTCGTAATCAAGCCCTGTGGCAATTCGTTTATCAGCATCGGCACAACATACATGCGCGTGCGCCCGCCAAAGTAGTTATTAACTTTTGGTACCGATAGTTTTTTCTTTTTAGCTAAGCGGGTTGGGTAGTTACGTATCCGTTCCATTTTATGGTCCATGTTATTGTGTTGTTCTGCTAAGATGTTTACTTTTACTTTTTTATCGATCGGCAATATCTTACATAATTTAAATAACTTTTCATAATCTTAAGTAGGTAAGTACTTTGATGATTAATTTTAAAAAAACTTTTTTGTTACAGAACATGGTGCTACACAGATCAAAGGCGGTTACATGCTGCGATACAAACGTAAGTTGATCCGCCTTTATCATACAGATTTTAAGTCAGTTAACAACAGGTTTGTTACTAAAAAATCATGTAGTTTTAGGGCCACCGCAGACATGCTACTTTTAGCATCAGCGTTCTGCGATTTTGATGCTGCGTATCGCTCGTTCTCGCTCGAAGAAACGCGACGCAGCATCGATACAGTCGTTAAACACCATGTTTATAACATGTTTTAAACATTTAAAAACAATTATTTTTTCCTCCTGTCTTAAATCAATGTTTTAAACAATGATTTAAACACGTTTTAAACAGTTAAAATTTTAAATTTCATGTTTTTTTTGCAACTCTGGTTAACAATGGTTTGAAAAAGCATTTCTAGGAACAATAGTGATTTGTAATGCTAGTGTAATTCCATCATAACTTTCGGGGCAAATCTCTCAACATATTTGCTTATTTTTTATGTTACTAAGGTGGCAAACATTCGTACCTACGGCTCGCCCGATGATAAGCAGTTACCGTAGCCTATAGATGCTTGCAATACCAAAGGCATCGATCGCAAGTTGCCGACCTCAAGGGGAGTGGGACAGGGAGGGGTAGGGGAGTTGGGCTCCGGCTCTAAATAAATAAATATTTTATAATATCTAGTGAAAGAAGCAAAAAAGCAGTGGTAGCCGATTGGTTAAGTACGCGTCTTGCGGGCTTAAGGTCATGGGTTCAAACCCTGGCTCACACCTCTGGATTTTTCGAAATCTATGTTTGAATCATAACTTTAATATGATTATCACTTGCTTACGGTGAAGGAAAACATCGTGAGGAAACCTGCATGTCTTTAGACATGTGAAATCCACCAACCCGCACTGGGCCAGCGTGGTGGATTATGGCCTGAATCCCCCTCGCATTGAGGGGAGGCCCGTGCCCAGCAGTGGGACGTTAAAAAAGGGCTAAATTATTATTATTTTTATTAATATCTAGTACGAAGCTAGAAAGAAATAATACTAATATAATAGAAGTTAGGTTTGGAATAAGGATTATTTACCTACAAAATAAAAGTTCCCTCAAAAACAACATGCCTCCGTCACCGACAGAATAAAGCTTGTTTGTTCCCAAGTCGTAAACCCAACACCGATAAAATATAGTTCACAATAATTTGCGAAGTAGCAAGTCAATGGACTCGGAGTGGACCGTAAAACCCTGAGGTTAATTCTTATCCGCTCTTAATATTTACTGGCTTTTGCCCCACGGTTATATAATACTTTGATCCTACGCTTTTCTTGTGATTCAGAAAGGGGGAAACGCGTGATGGACCGGGAGCCCATCGTGCTAACTGTGGATTTACTCTGGCGTCGCCCAAACCTATTAGATTCGGTAGATTAGATGATAGGAAGAATACATTGTTCTAGATGTTTCCACTTTCAGCGGTGGGGGAAGCGTCTACATGATAATTTCAAAATTTTAAAAAAAGCAATGACATGGAAATACTTAAGCGTGTCAGATATTGATATTTTTCATGCTCCAATATGATAAATGGAAAAAATATATTACTGGAGCGCGTCAGATTTTGTAAGCATCTATAGGCTACGGTAACTACGTAACATCACGCTTTTTTGTCACCGCAGTCCTATAAAAAAAAAACAAATTTCAGAGGGGGTGTTCAGTGCAACTTACAGATGCTCCCATTTCTTAAACTGACGATCAAATTAGCAAAATTGACACTTTTGACACTTCTTAGCTAGTAATGAATCCCCCTTATCTTAATCTGACGGGTTCGAGTATTTTAAGATGGTCTTTTTTTTTTGGTTCCCCTGAGCGTACCCACCAATATTAAGGGCTCATACTGGTTGGAGGTTCTTATCAATATGTAAGGTATGTCCCTAATCTTAATCAGACGCGCTCGAGTAAATCCAGAAAACCCTTCTACGGCTCCCCATCTATGACTGTATATAAAATAGTTTGTCCTACTAGTAAATAGAGCTCAATTTTAGATGTCTAGGGATTTCCTCGCTTGGTGTCCTTAACCGCATCAGACGGTTCGTGCATTTCGTTTTTGAAACGGGCTAAAAACTACCTAACTATTTAATAAAAAATGTTTTTTTTTTTTACTAGAAGTCAGACATGTTTCATTGTTGAGGCATTAATGGTTGAGGTCAATCATTGACAAGACATTCTCCATGAGGTCAATAACCCGAAGGTCCACGACACCATTGTTTTCGTATAGACACAATCAATCAATCCCTTTCTATTTATACCCCACGAAGTCAGGCGAAAGTTCAATCATAACTCTCTTTATAGCACTTCACGAGGTTTTATTTCGAGTACCGACAGTAATTCATGTTTTTATTGTGCCCCAAATAAAAGTAGACCGAGGACGGGAACAATGGACGATCTTACGATCCATGGGTTCAGTTCACATGCTCAAGACATATATTTTTCGGGATCTGTAGGGATGTCTAGAGACAGGTGATAAATTCTTTTGCCTCGTATAAAGAGATCGAAGGCTCCGAACTAATAAAATGAGTCAGCAAAAGCATGCGATCGCATTCTTAGGCGTCATACATACCAAAGACGACTTACTTTTTTACCCGACTACGGCGGAGGGTTATGATTTTGACCGGTATGTATGTATGTATGTATGTATGTATGTGCATCTGTTCCCGCCTAACTTCCAAACTATTTGTCATAATTTGACAAATGAGGTATCGTTAGAAACGGCTTAATGGCGCGCTGGTTATAGGCTATGTGATGTCACATAAAATTGCATACGGCGCCCTCTAGAGGACATAATGTCATGAACTAAAAAAAACATTTTTTAATGAATCCGTGTGGGGTATCAAATGAAGGAACTTGATGAGCACATATCAAAAATATATATATTGTTACCTATAAATCCAAAATAATTAAACAAAAAGTAAGTTTAAAAACTAAAACCCGGCTACTGAAAAATCGCGCTCTACAAAGTATGACACAAGAAAACATTCTCATCGTCGGGGTTTAAACGTATAAGGGTGGCAAATATCTACTATCGAAGTGTATGAAAAAAATGAAACGTATTAACAGCAGAACAGAAGCCAGATGACATTCACCAATCATCACATCTGTTACGATATTTCTTCTTATTATTTCCAACGTTTCATTGGTACCCATGGTCACGGTGGGGCCACCCTTCATATCTTATGGTGCAGTACCTGCTTCCCCTAGGCTATCATAGAGAACTCCAATCTGAAGGCGACAACCGGAGAGATTTTAGTGGGTAAGAATCCCACATACCCCAGATATCTTCCATAAGAGGTTTGGGCATCTTTTGAAGATTGCCTCCCCGTCAACGAAAATGGTCATAAGCCTGACTCAGACTGGCCTATTAACAACTGTAATTTTGTTTCAGGCAAATACTTATGGAACTCGTGGTCAGAAGAATGGGTCGTGCTTTACGATGACTCAACCATGGCGTGGTTCAAGGTAAGTGAACAGAGACGTATTAAATGGAGGTTATGTGTATAATGCACTCATTTCGCATGCATAATATAGTACAAATGGAAAGTACCTAAACAAGGATTCTGCCCTTGAAATAATGAAAACCCTAATCGGAAATCGATACGCAAATAAGATTTAAATTGTTTTGTTTTTAGAAAAACTCGGTTTTTTTTAAATTGGTCCACTAAACTATTATAATTCGGTGCAACGAAGAGATAACTCCTTTAAAAGTAGGTTTACTTACATTTAATTAGATAAATGAATTGACCCGATTCCTATACATAAACCACTCAGCACGTAGTTCTATTGGGGTATTGGTCTTGCGGAAGTTCAGTTCAACTAAACTCGGTGTATTGACAGGAAGCTAATTGAAATAGTTTGGGGCAAACATTTCAGGCGCAGTTCCGAATGTAATTTACTCGCAATGCTATTGTGTAAGTAAATGATTGGCAAATATTGGTGCTTGGATTGAAGCAGGCAGAAAAAAAAACACTATAAATAATAATATGGCTTGTATTTATTGATATAGGTACAGGTATAGTTTAATGCAGAATATATTTTTACCCGACTACGGCGGAGGGTTATGATTTTGACCGGTATGTATGTATGTATGTATGTAGGTATGTATGTATGTATGTATGTGCATCTGTTCCCACCTAACTTCCAAACTACTTGTCGTAATTTGACAAATGAGGTATCGTTAGAAGCGGCTTAATGGCGCGCTGGTTATAGGCTATGTGACGTCACATAAAATTACATATGGCGCCCTCTAGAGGACATAATGTCATGAACTAAAAAAAAAACATTTTTTAATAAAACCGTGTGGGGTATCAAATGAAAGAGCTTGATGAGCACATTTCAAAAATATATATATTGTTACCTATAACTCCAAAATAATGAAATAAAAAGTAAGTTTAAAAACTAAAACCCGACTACTGAAAAAAGTAAGTTTAAAAACTAAAACCCGACTACTGAGAAATTGCGCTCTAAAAAGTATGAAACAAGAAAATATTCTCATCTAGAGGATAGCCGTGGTCCGTGTAGGTCCTGTAGGGCCAAATGGCATATGAACACGGACCACGGCTATCCTCTAGATGAGAATATTTTCTTGTTTCATACTTTTTAGAGCGCAATTTTTCAGTAGTCGGGTTTCAGTTTTTAAACTTACTTTTTAGAATAATTACTAATATTCGTGTATGTCAGGTCTATCATATATAAGTCGTCATTGGTTGAGTCGTCAGTTGCAAAAAAACAGGAAATTTAAAATGAAAACTGTTTAAAACGTTTTATAACGTTTAAATCATTGTTTGACGGGCCCGTTAGCGTGGTTGGCGCGGAGGCGCCTTTCACGCTGGAGGTCGTAGGTTCGATTCCTACCCGAGACATGCATTTGTGTGCATGAACATGTCTGTATGTCCGGAGTCTGGGTGTATATGTATATTAAGTATGTATTTACAAATAAAAAAGTAGTATATGTAGTAATATCAGTTATCTGGTTTCCATAGTACAAGCTTTGCTTAGTTTGGGATCAGGTAACCGTGTGTACAAAAATGTTCCAGGATATTATTATTATTATTAAATCATTGATATAAAACAGAAGGAAAAAATCATTGTGTTTTAAATATTTAAAACATGTTTTAAACACGGTGTTTAAAACAAGATGATTTTTTCGTAACAACCCTGGTTTTAACAGCAAGTAAACACGCGCTCTGTCGTGAAGTAAACTCCATCTTTCAACACGTTTATTAACTGAAATAGACCAAATACTTCAGCGAAATTGGTTTGAGTCATCTTAGTAACAGTGACTCGGCAATTTGTTGATCCATGGACGAATAAATAACGATTGTGGATGAGATAAGTAGACTTATGATAGTTGTAGTAAAAGTGAGTGGGAATGAAGAACGACGAATGTACTCTAGAAGAACCTCCTGTGACCAAATTAATTGTTACGTTCGAAAAAGTTCAGTAGGAAGGTACTGTTTCGACGAATGACTGATGTAATTTTGTACTTGAATGTTTTTTTTTTTAAATAGGGCGTCCTCGGACATGAGATTAAGACCATCATTTACAGAAAGTTATGATGGGGTTACAGTGGCATTACAAATCACTTTTGTTCCCAGAAATGCTTTGTAAAGCCATTGTAAATTGGAAAAATCTCTATAAATTCGGCGGTAACCCTTCATGAGATACTGAAAAGTATCTCACGTTTTTATAAAGGAGACAGATCACGTGAACCTACGAACAGAACAACAAAAAATCACAACTTGTTTCCTGTTTTACAGCGAATATTCGTCGCAAATTCGTTGTTTCGCTCTTGGTTTGGCTTCTGTCACCACTAGGGATGGCGATCTGAGATCGATTAATCGAAGAATCGATTTTTCGGGCAAAAAAAAAATAAATTACATATCGATTTTTTTAATCGATATGTAGTACTGAATCGATTCAGTGAATCGATATGTCACCCTTGAATATCGACATTAGATTTTTTCTGTTTTGGTAAAAACCATTAACCTGGTGAAATTCATAGTACAAAAAAAAAATCCAAGAAGATATATAATTTTCCATAAATCAACTGTTTCACTTTTTTGTCTCATTCGCGCACGCACTAACAGTCGCTTAGCGAATAAATGCGCAATACTCAACTTCAAGGTCACGCGCGTCTGATACTTTGATATGGTAATAAAAATATTTGTTATTATCCAATTACCTGATTTTACTGATAAGACATCGTTTATTATGGTATATTTCTTATTTTTAATAAAACGGATTTACATTTACATTATAAATAATAACTTGGAAAAAAAAATCGATTTTTCAGAAATTGATCTTTTAGACCTCGATTTTTTCGTGAATCGATTCATCAGGTTACGATTCGAATCGATTTAAAAATCGATCTTTTTCGGAAAGAATCGCCATCCCTAGTCACCACCTTTAGACGAAAAAACAGCCAAATGAATGTTTGCCATCTGAAAGACCGCTTACGGATTATAATACACCTCTAAGCCAACTAGGCGCTCGGGTATAAATATCAAATGATAAATAAGTCAATGATTCTGCGGTCCTTCCACAACGTAGTGAGCCTGGGCCAATGCCTGGGCACTCCTGTGGCAGTAGCTCCCACTACGTGGTGGAAGGACCGCGAAATCATTGACATTGTTATTTGATATTTTATATCCGAGAGCCTATAGTTAGCTTGGTGGGGTAGTAGGTATTGGTGTATTCATCAGACTATATTCATTTCATAGGTATAACACACGGCCGACCCGGCCCGGCTCCCTAATCTCATAATCACACCCAATAAACTTCAGCATTCTTAGCAAGTTATGACAAGTTTCTATTTGTTGATTAAGAAAGTTGGCGCTTCGGCCCCGGCGGGCGGAGGTTTAATCGGCGTCAGGGAATTTATGGCAGGAGTGTATAATCAGAGCATGTGAATAATATGTTGACCTTCTGTCAAATATTACAGCAGCTTTTGATTGTTTTAACATAAGCGGTAGGTTACTATGTTATTTTTAGGGTTCCGTACCCAAAGGGTGCCAACGGAATCGTACCGTCCGCACCGTAACCGTATTAGGTAGAAAGTTGAAATTTCCACATCACCGTAACCGTAATAGGTAGAAAGTTGTGTATTTCTGGTGCCGCTATAATAACAAATACTACAAATAAAATAAAATTTAAAAATAAAGGGGGTCCCCATACAAGAAACTTGATATTTTTGACGTTTTTATTTGCTTCTAACTTATTTCTTTTACGTTAACTCTACGGTGGTACCTACGGAAACCTTTATGTGCGAGTTCGACACGCACTTGGCCGGTTTTTATTTATTTATTTGGAACGTAAACAGTACAATACAAAACATTCACTTAATTATAGGTGTGCTTATTTCATGCTGCAGGTATATACCTAAGTACCCTCTCCTTAGAATGTAACAGGTTATTGTGTAGATATAGCCTTATCATCGTTCCGCTCCGTGTGTACCTCCCAGTTTTCATAGCTGCGTGCAAACGAGTAACAAAAATTAATGGTTCGAACGCGAAACATAAAAGATTCTCAAAAGAATTTCTTCAGTGATTTTTCTTCGATAAACATGCAAAATATGAATCCTTTCATTATATATTTCATGAGTTGCAATGAAGATAAATTGTAAAAAGCGTTTTATTTTGGAATTAGGGGACGATTTACGTCGAAAGTTCAGTCGTTTACATTTTATTAATAAAGTTATAAGTATTTGGTGTAGATAGGATTTTAGGAAAAATTAATATAACCGGACAAAATATAAAAAACTTATCGATTAAAGTTGCTCTGCAGTGTGTAAATATATTATATACATTATGTCAATGTCACTATATGTATTAATATGCACTATAGGTATTTTT
Source organism: Drymonia ruficornis (assembly GCA_947859195.1). Lineage (NCBI taxonomy): Eukaryota > Metazoa > Arthropoda > Insecta > Lepidoptera > Notodontidae > Drymonia > Drymonia ruficornis. Next base: position 9,512,865 of record OX401923.1, read on the forward strand.
AATAACAACTTTGTTTGTAAAATGTTGTCCACCCTCCATTGTTCACTGAGTTTGCTGAAGTCTTCATGAAATATGAATTCTTTTATCTCGTTCGGAGCAAACTTTCTCAACGAATCGGCGATATCCAAATTGTATTATTAAAAAATCTTTGTTTGTCATACAATATCGGAGGAAGCTTGTTTTAGACGTTATAAAATGTATATTACGATAGTAATGGAAGCTATATCGCTTGATATTACAGACTACAGTAACTAGCACGTGTAAGCTGTAATATTGAATGTCTTGAAGGACATAAAGGGATGGCCAACAGACACGCGGGCGAGCCACCAAGCGATTTGCCCGCACCGTTCACGCAAGCCTTAGATAGATCTATCACCCTGACCCAGTCGTTACCTCCATTCTGAGGATCTCGTGACGATTATGTAAAATAATACTCTACTTCTCGAGGGCAATTTTCGTCCACCGGTTTCTGCCGCCCGCTACGTGTATCGCTTTGTGCAACCTAGAATAAAACCAACCAACCTATCAACTTAAAACCTACAAATCTATAATAAAATAAAAACAGTAGATAATTCGTCATATTATTATACAGGGAGTTACGTAAAATGAAGAACGCATTGAAGGAGGCTATTCAGAATTCGATTGCGGGTGAACTAAATGCTGTTAGTTATTTAAAAAAAAGTTTTTTTCCACGTATCTCGTTTTCTCTCTTGGGCTGTATCTATCTATTCTGGCGTATTTTTTTCTATTTCCTCTATCCACCTAGCTTTCGGTCTTCCTTATTTTCTTTTTCCTTATGGTCTTTTTCCATGTAGCTATTATTTTTGCCCATATTTTATTCAACATTATCTGCCCATCTGTTAGATAATACCTAAACCTACACCGAAAATATTTTTAGGTATAAAAACAGGTTTTTATATTTTTTATCCCAAAATATGGAGACGACCATCACATCTCATTGTCGAGCCGAGTCATTTGAGTGTAAGCGGCAAATGTCATCATCATTCCACCGCCTTCATACCGGTATCAGGGAGCGGCTTACCAGGGATCGTGGGCTCACGGTGGGGTCACGAAAATAGCGCAGCGGTTGTAGCGTAACTGCGCATTTTAATAAAACAAAGTTTTTCATAATATTTCTGAAAAATAAAATTGTTATACTCACTAAATGTGTTCCCTAGGTACTAATTGTTTGCTTTTTTAACAATTTTACAAATTCTTTGATCCGCCGCTAAATTAATAGAGATTTTACCCAGTTTACCATGGTTTTACAAAGCATTTCTACGAACAAAAGTAATATGCAATTCCAGTGTAATTCTGGCATAACTTTCTATAAATTTGGGGGTAAGTTTTCTATTTTAAGTTAAATTAAATAAAATAATAAATAAAAATAAGTAATAATGTAAACGCAGTTAAATAGTTGAGTTAAGGTGGGAACGTTCATCTGTGGGTCGATAAACAAATCAATTTTAATTACAACGTACAAACCACATTACAATCGCGGTTTACCCCGTAACAACAATTAACTTTTCTTAAATGGATTAAATAATATAAATCTGGCGCATATTTCTCATGAATTGAAATGTTGGTTAAAGATCGCTTACGCTTCGACCTAAATCTCGTGGCCCGCACATTACAGCCACCACGCAAAATATGATAAACGCCCCGTCCGTAGCGGCGTAGTCCCGTAGTCCCCGCTACGACACTTCGTAGACCCGCTACGAAGACGCGGATAAATAAATTTGTTATAACGTCGGCGGGTTCCTTTACAACTTTGTTATTTAGAGGTTTTTTATGCGAAAATGATATTTATTCGAAGGAAATGTTGTCGATATTTGTGTAGAAAGTAATAGATATATCAGCTAAATTAGAAGTGAGATTTTTAAATATACTTAAATGAATAAATATTACAATCAGAGAATGTATAGGTGAGACTAACGTACCAATTTACGAACATTAATGAACATTTTTAATTGTTTATGCGAATGTTGCAAGGTCTTTCAAGATTAAACAATTTTCTAATTTTTACATATTTCTACTTTTTATTGTAGTTGTACTTGATGAGCAGTTTTTATAATTATTTGGCAATTTGATAAGCTCTTACAAAAGGTATCGCATTATGTTATACATACAAAATTCCCTAACTTATTTTAAGGTTTCGCGGACAAAATAAAACCATTTAAACAATCTCTACAAAAACAACATCATTATTTTTGACATAGCTATAATGGGGGTCATAGTAGAAACTCAGAGGGGTGTGACGATGAAAAAGGTTGAGAATACAGTGTATTATAACATAGTCAAACATGTATTTCCAAAGTACAGACGATCACTAGACGAGTCGGTCCTTCAGTACGAACAAGTTACCTTCAGACAACCGCCATCGAGATTTTTCCGACGAAACTCATCATAACTTCCAGTAAATTAACCACTTGAGTTATAAGCTGATGGAAATGAATATCCGACCCTTAAGCATTATTCCAAGAATCTACGTACGTACAACTCTGTTGGGACATCGGAAATCAAATTTCAGAAATGGTCTTCTCGTAATTTGCTCTAATCCATGTCATTGAGATCGCCCGCAGTCTATTGTACGTTACCGATAGTACGATCGGCTGCACATCTCAGGGAATACTTCCAGCATAAGCTGAGCTCCATTTATCACGGGGTGTCAATAATAAAGTAAGTTCAGCTTGTGCTGGAAATGTAACTTTGAGAGGTGAAGGCGACCGTAAACTGCAGTTGGTATAGTTATATTATTATATTATTTGAGGTAGAGCCAAGCCCTAGTCCAATTGACTGCAGCTCATATATGGCACGACCAGTGTAGGACCACCCTCTCACAGAAGATCGGCGTAAAGTAGCTATTACAGCTGCGTTTCGTTTTCTATGAGTGAGAGCCCGAAGTCCAACAACCTCCCTCCCCTCTCTCCGTCCCACTCCCCTTCGGGTCGGCAACGTGCGGGCGATGCCCTTGGTATTGAAAGCATCTATAGGCTACGGTAACTGCATAACATCAGGCAGGACCATGGACCAGTTACTAAGGGGACTAGCCCTAAGCAAGTCGGCCGAGTGGTCAGCCTAGTACTAACATCGACATAAAACGAAGCGAGCAGTTCAACTATTTACCGGTAAATAGTAAAATGAGAATGAAAAACAATGACCACGTTTTGTTTCATACAAATATCTAATAAGGGCACCTCTTTCTTTAGTCTATACTCTGTGGGCAGGACGTACGCTTGTTTGCTAAGGTGGCAAGTAACAAGCAAGTGAGAAGAAAACGATTGGTGACTAATAATATATTCATTAATTCTTGTAGCCTTGGAGAAACGCTCCCGCCAGTACTTGGCACCACGTCTGTTGGAAATCAGTTTAGCACGGCCCGCTTCCTTGTAATCCTCCCCGTTGTGGTGCGATATCTAGTTTACCCGGGGTTTACCCGCTCGAACCAACAAGTGAATTTGCATGCAGCGCTCTACCGGGGCAAATAATATTGGAAGTTTATTTTGTAGAGTTGCCAGAAATATTCCGTGCATAAAATTGTTAGATGTGACAAGTGTGATAACGTCAGAAGAATGTTACTGAGAATTCAGGAAGGAAGGGAATCGACAATAGCACCGGGCTTTGACAGCAAATTTTGGAAAACCAGGCCTCCAAGTCAGCTAATATGGGTCTCTAATATTATCTTTGTGTATTCATCACTGTAATCGTAGAGACCAGTGGTTCTCCAATAGGCGTGTCTATAACATGCACATGCCGCGCGAGGCTGCTCACCCACATGCCTCGCGAAGCACGACGTTTGCCTCAGTCGCATGCCGCGCGAGGCAAATGGCGTGGCAACAGACACTCTAGCTAGACAGTGAAGGGTATACTCGAGTAATCAGTTTGATACGTTTGACATCGTTCTGTCTCATGACTATGACAAACTAGGCGAGGCAAATGTGAGTGCTCAGGTGAGGCAGGGCGCGCATTTTCCTCACGTGAGGCAAGTCAAACTTCGCGAGGCAAATTTTCCTCGCGCGGCATGTGACACATCTGGACGTAGCTAATGATTAAATACTGATTTCTTTAAAAAAATATAGCCAATGTTACTCGGGATGATGTAAGGATTCTATGGATACCTCATACATACAAATCTGTTCAGGCATTTAAAAGTTATGGTGGCACAATTGATCTCACGTAGATACATACATGAACCCTGAAAACATATACACTGTAAGTGAAACCTGAAAACATATACACCAGACGTGTAAAAATAAGGAGACTTGGGTTATTGTCAATCTGCATGTTAATATAAATAAATAAATATAACGTCACGACTTTTTTATCCCCATTCGGGGGTAGTCAGAGACTTGAGTGGCCATACACCATCACATTGTGGAGGTATTAACCAACTCAAAGACCACGTTTCACCAGATAGTCAGAACCCAACGTGACAGATGTTAATACTTACTTACAAATTGTACATTACGCATGTATGTAATTTGAAAATTCATAATTATGTACTTATGTATATAAGATACTCTGGTATACTTAGATTTATGAAACTTATAATATTTATTTAGTATTTCCATCCGTGTATACTTACTTAATTTAATTACATAAGTAAGCACTTATTTACCCAAATCACACGAGAACGAGCAACGAACGCGAAAACATAATTTATCACAAAAAATACTGTTATTATTACATCAGTCAGCAGACTGTTTTCTCTACTCAGCATCAACGAGAAACAAACAATATTATATGAAGGAATTTCCCCTAAACTGAGTATATGAACGTAAACCGTCTGGGCCAATTGCTTAAGATGAGGGTTCGAAATTTGGTTGATTTTCTATTCTACTTTTTCTTTAAGTAAGTATGTGGACTAGGAATCTTATATTTAGATGTATGATTTTTGACTATATTATCTTGAGTATCTTTAAATCCAAATCACGATTTGACGAAATTTTCTCGATAAAAAAAAATTATGAAATGAGCTCTAATTATTTACAATTTTCCTTGCTACCACGATGTTTTTACGATTTAGATCACGAAATTATTTCTAAAACATAGCAAATAATGATATCTAAACTACCCTTCAACCATATTTTAATTCATGAAGTAGTTTTTTTTTAATTTTAGAAAATGTGGTTTGGCGCTTACGTTGTTTATTTCCGAGCGCGCGCACAATATCGCCATCTCACATTTTAAGTACTTGAACTAACCATGTCTCTCTCTAACTTTGTATTGTCAGTGTCCGCTCGGACTTGTTCGACGTCGGACCTGTGAAGGATTTTTTAAAAAATATTACGAAAAAATATTACGGTCGTGCCACATTACAGGTACAGTACAGTATTTACAGTCCGCCGACGCCTATGATAAATAAATAAATATCCTTGGAAATTCTTTTACACATGACTACCTGATCCCAAACTAAGCACAGCTTGTACTATGGAAACCAGATAACTGATATTACTACATATACTACTTTTTGTTTGTAAATAAAAACGAAATATACACTTAATTACACCTAGACTCGGGACATGCGGACATGTTCATGCACACAACTGCATGTCCTGGGCAGGAATCGAACCTATGACCTGCACTGCAGCGTGATTTTCGTTTGCTTTTCCTTGTCTTGTGTAATTTCTTTTCATCTCTTGTCATTTTGTGTCATCTCTTGTCATTTTGTGTCATCTCTTGTCATTTCATAGTTATTCGTGTCATTTCTGTAAAAACTCCCTATTTCGCTTACTGTTATATACTTGCAGCATGGTCTTGGGCCGACAGTGGGAATACATTGCTTGTCAAAACAATGGAGTCGCTTTATTGCGTTTGTTGTAGGTATGGATGGGCAAGTAATAAATATATCATACATCAATAAATTATCGTAAAAAATAACATTACAGATATGGATAGGAAAATGTTTGTCCGTCCTATTCAATCTATTATATTATAAACGAAAGTAACTCTGTCTGTTACCTTTTCACGGCTTAACCGCTGAACCAATGTTGATGAATTTTGGTATGGAGATAGACTGGGTCTTGGCGGAGAACATAGGCTACTTTTTAGGGTTCCAAAGGGTGCTAACGGGACCCTATTACTAGGCCTACGCTGTCCGTCTGTCTGTCTGTCCGTCTGTCAGCGCGGGCTGTATCTCACGAACCGTAACAGGTAGAGAGTTGAAATTTTCACTGAATGTGTATTTCTGTTGCCGGTGCAGAACAAATACTAAAAATATAATAACATTTAAAAATAAATATCAAGTCTCAAACTTGATATTTTTGATGTGTTTATTCTACGGTGGTACGGAACCCTTTATGTGCGAGTCCGACGCCTTCAAATCTTATGAATGTTTTCTTGAAATAAATATAGTGTATTTTAAGTAATTAATTGGCCAACCCTCAGGTCCTACCTACCATGTTAGGATCTTTTTCGTTCTAGCGGGTGTAAACCGTGATTTAACGAGTTAATGTGATAATTTTTGTATTTAAATTATTCAATTCAATGTATTTGTTTCAGACATAGTCCAATATTGATTATTAAAATTATTATAATTTCACAATAAATATAAAACAATAAATAAAAGTAAAATTAAATTTAAAAAAATATATATATTTATTTTTATTTTTCATGTTTTATCATTAAAATACAATATAATATAACATAAATTAAAATAAAATAAAAACCTACCCCTAATTAAACAAATACCGTCCGCGTGGGATACTGGCTGCATGTCCTCCCTGTATTCAAGCTGTTCCTGTTGTCAAGCGAATTTTTTGAGCAAGGAAAGAGCCAGCCCTCTTGTCACCTGTGGCGGTAACCAGTCTAAGGGTGATTTTGATAGATAAAAAAATAAAGATAAAAAGATAAACAAAAAATAAATGCATGGTTAAATCAATAAAATTAATAAAAACTGAAAATTAAATTAAAAATTAAATTAAATATGGTAAAAAAAAATATTATGACACCGCTGATGACTTCATGATCGGCATCGAAGTTAAGTACCAAAGTATTCCTTTGCCTACGAAACATGAAAAAGATACTCATATCCGGCAGTCAGTCACTGACACAGAGTATGTACATTTTTACCCGACTACGGTGGGCGGAGGGTTATGATTTTGACCGATATGTATGTATGTTCATCTGCTCCCGTATAACGTCCAAACTATTTTTATATCATAATAATTTGACTAATGAGATATCGTTGGACGCGTCTGGATCGTCCGCTGGTTATAGGCTATTATACGATCGAAATATTGTTATACGTATCTATCAGCATATTGTAGGTATCGTTTGTCTTCTTTTGACTTACTTTGTCTTCAGCAATAAAAACAACATAGAAATTAAATTATTTTTTTTCAAATACACTCGACATAAAAATCCCATATAAAACGAAAAATATATATTTGAATATTTTCATCCATTTCATCTATTTTAAAAGGTGCACTGGGTCATATTATTTTAATTGTACGAATTAAACAATATTGTTCCTTCAAAAAATAACTATACTATAGTCTACTCCATAGCTGTTCTGTCCTAGCTAAGCGAGAGGGATATATCCTTCGGCAGCTCACGCGACGCTAGCCACACCCCGAAACTAAAATTCATTTTTTCCTTGTATCGTCTTAACATGCGATTTGTTGCGGCTCTGCCCGCGCAAACTTGACTCACTGCGCACACTGAGTGCTCAGGCGCATGCCGCGCCTGAGCACTCAGTTTTGACGTCGGAATGCATAGACATAATTTCTAACATGAGTGCTCGGGCGAGGCATACGTTCCTTGGTTCGTTTGATGCTGGTGACAAAATAAATGTAAGATAGAAACCAGTTTTAGTATTTTTAAAGTTACACCATGCATTATGGGTCTTCATTTTTTTTTTTTTATTAATTTGATGACGCTGACAGATTATTTGCCTACTTATAAAAGAAACAATAATATTATCCGCAAAAATAACACTCTTTTGGTGCCCAAACTCCGTTATTCCCAAAACACCGTTTAACGTACAGACATACAAATATCAACAATGTTATTATTACTCGTAGATTTTTATTTTATTTTCGCCGACAAGCCAAACGGTCCCTAAGTGCGGTGCGCTCCCTGTGGGCGGTGTCAGACACACTCGACACACCCTACACTCTGTCTCCGACACTCAGTCACGGAGACTATCGTTCGGTGTAACGAAATGTGACGAGTTAACCTCTAACTTGACTAGGGGTAATCGATGTAGGTAGTATAAGCGTTTAGCGCGTTTGCGTGACCTGGATTTAGACAAATACTGGTTAACGCTTCAGTTTTAGTTTATATAAATATCGCCAACTTTATGGTCCTAAACTAAAAAAACGCTTGACACTATGTGTACTGTACAATGGACTCGGGGGCGATCCCAGTGTCACCCAGTCCAGGGCAAATTATGAAAAGGTTGTTTCCGAACTTTGCCTCTGGCGGCAATCGAACCCGCGAACACCCGATGCAGTGAGCCGAGCGGCCAACGCTTGAACCACTGAAACTGAAAGTAGTTTGAGCGCCGATCCTCTTAGGTATTACTTTGGATTGTAAAATGTTATTTTATTGTAAGTATCGATGGTATACATCTTAGTGATGTACCGAGTCGGTTATTTTTGGTACTCGAGTATTCTGGTACTCGTTAAAAAAAGAATCGAGTACAGTACTCGAGTCGGAGGACTCGGACAGGTACTCGAATACTTGTACGAGTACTCGAGTACTTAATAGGAATCGAGTACTTTTGTACTATGTATTTTTTAAATTGTAGCGTCGCTTTTCGTGTATTCCAGTGTAAAGTTAAATAGATATTTCAAGTTTTTGGCTACGTCGAGCACAGGAAGACCTTTGGCCTAAAATATGAACCCCCCCCCCCAATCCCTATCAGTAAAGTGGCGGTGGTATATTTCACTGACACATTAACACAAAATAATATTAGACCTCTATTTATTTGAGTACCCAACTTAGGATTCGAAAACCATGAAGTACTCGGAACCCGTATTCGAGTACCGGGTACTCGAGTCCTATAATCTGAGTACTCGAGTACCCGAGTACTTACTAAGTACTCGAGTCAGTACTCGAGTCAGGCCGTACTCGGCACATCTCTAATACATCTAGTGGCTATTCTGAAGTTGGTCGACTTCCGGATGGTTTACTATATTACTAATATTATCTCTATCCCACAATAAAACCTTGCATTGATTTAACTTTAGCTAGGCTATTATCTACTAATACTCAAATCCAGCACTATTCATTTACCTACACAGCCTGTAAACATGATGCTGAAAAATACCTCCTTTAATGCTTAGCTACTTACAACAAGGCTAGAAAAACAACAAGTCTTTAATAAAAAGGCACATTCAAAATTCCTTTTCTTCACAAAGAAAATTGTATATTACGTCCACGTTCTTGGGAATTTTCGCGAGCGTAGACAGCGCCTACCTAACTATAATTAAAACCCATTAAAATTCCTAAGGTGTAATCTCGAGACGTTGCGGGGGGCTTCCAGTGACGTTGCAGTAACGCTATTACGCCACGGCCTACCCAAGTTTTCCAATTACAATGTTTTCGTGAGCTCTACCAGAGTTTGACGCTCGACAGTCGCGGCAAATTGTAGATCACTTCTATTCAGTACATTTTCAGTACCTAGTGTTTTTTCAGTACCTGAGGTACTGAAAATGTACGCAGACGACAGTGACTTGACTGGCGGACGTATAAACTTATGGCAGGGCTAGATGAATAGAAAGTAATAATAATACCCCTTTTAAACTTCCCACTCTTGGGCACGGCCTCCCCTCAATGTGAAGGGGAATCAGGTCATAATCCACCACGCTGGCCCAATTCGGGTTGGTATAATTAACATGTCTTTCGAAAATGGATTAGAATTACTCAGACATAAAGGTTTCCTCACAATCTTTTCTTTCACCGTAAGCTAGTGATAATCATATTGAAATGATGATTCGCACATAGATTTGGAAAAAAACCCAGGAGTGCCAGCCATGGTTTGTACCATCGACCTCAAGCACACAAATTATAATAAAAAAACGTCCAGGTTGCACTCTTGGAGTGCCGGTAGAAGTGAAAACTTGAATATTAACGTTGTGCATTTTTGATATTTTGGAATGGTTAGGGAATAATTTTGCACGAATTGCTTTAATTATCAGTATAAAAGTACTATTATTTATGTTGCATTTATGTGATTCATTTATTGCGCTATCGTACATTGTTATGATGTCATTGTCATTATAGTCATTTGCTTAAAGTAGTTAAGTTTTTCGAATGGTTTTGTAACTAACATCCTGGCCGAGGGGACATAGCGTTGGTAGATAACGTACGTACTACTTAGGTCGGAGGTTCGCGCCCGGCCACGAGGTGTCTTTTGTGAAATTTGTAATATTTGTTTCTTCAAGTTACTGGTAATCCGAAAAGTTTAAAATAATATATTTAAATTAAAAAAATAATAAAGTATTAACTTAAAAAAAAAAGTGAACATAGGATCGCACCTACGCCCCATTAGCTATGTCTTCACCAGTGCGCTTTCATGTTCATCTTGCGTCTTCAACTTTCAATTCATCTCGCGTCAAGCGCGTGCAATATTGATTGCCTTAAGAGGCATGCAGCTTAGTGTCTACACCTGTGCGTCCTGGTCGGTCGTCAAGATGTACAAGTGAAGCTATTTGTGCAGAATATTTAGTATTAACTATAAGGAAAAAAAACTTAAGATAAAAGAGTATCTGGATAAACAATGTTTAGAAGACACGACACAAAAATTACGAAAGAAAACATTCATAATTTCAATGTTTTAACTTTATCTGCCGCCATTTTGTATGTAAAGCGCACGGAATGTTGCACGCGAACCCACCGGTGGCGGATCGGCGTGCGCTACGGGCGTGCGCTGTTTTTGAGCAAGAATAGCGCACGCGTTATTGCATGCGCTATGGCGCTTCTTGCATGCGTCAAACGAAAGCGCAAGATGAACGTGAAAGCGCTCTGGTGAAGACATAGCTATAGAGCGAGCACTTACCCAGATCCATCGTGACCTGACGGCTACGAATCTGACGAATTTTACGATCAGCACACGTGACCCTGACGCGAATTTAACCGTTTTTCCTCATTCCAAGAAAAGTGCACAACGCCGCTAAAGAAGTTTTCACTTCAAATAAAAAGAAACAGGTTTACGCTGCTTTGGATTGCAGACTTTGGAGTCGTTTATAAAATTGTTTTCAAAGGCCTTGTTGAACAAGAAACTAATGAGCTAAGAACAGGCAATCTCTTTCGTCCTTAGTCATGCAGTGTATTCAAAGAAGCGACGGACGTAAGAAAAAGAGAAAAAAAATATACTAGTCGCGCGATTTCAATATGCACGGAGCCTTCGAAATTCCCGTCAATGTCGACAGATTCGTACTCGATTCAGAACTTTTCGTTAATTTTAACTTTAGTTAATAGATTTTGTTGGTAAACTTTATAATGGATAGTTCGATTATTTTGTTTTAAATATAAACGTTAAATTAACTGTGTTGATAAGTTTCATTTCGGTTATGATAGAGTTTGCTATGTGTGTTTTATATGTGTTAGGTACAAAATGTACACAACAAAGTTTCTCATCATCAATTAAATTACGTGGTTCACAACTTCATTGATAATTGTTTATTGTTGATCTAAGCTTGAAATGATAATTAATTGTGATAAAAACTGAGTCATACGTATTTCGACGACGAATCTCATACGGTGTACAATATCGTACGCACACCGAAGATAGAGATAGTTAGAGTTCGAAGATAGATTTATAGATAGATGCAGACCGAAGATACAGGGACACAAAAAACAGCGGAAACTGTTCGGAAAGAGCATACGTAGCGTTAATTTTTTACTCGACTACGGCGGAGGCGCCGCCGCCTTACAATACTGATGCGTCTCGTCCGTTTCTTGTTCATGAATAAAAAATATTATAAAAAGCAGATACCTACCTAAAGGGTTTATTGATACAAGGATTACACATTCATTAATTAATTATTTTATTTGAGACGCTACGGTAAGACCTACTACTCTTCGTCACTACGGCCCCTTTAATAAATCTTCCTCAAATTGGAGATCGATCTTAAGATGCAGTTTTGACGTCTAATGGAACATCTGTCAAAAACAGCATCTCAGGTTCGATCTCAATCTTGAGATCGATTTATGCATGGACCAGTTACTAAGGGGACTGGCCCTTAGCAAGTCGGCCGAGTGGTCGGCCTAGTACTAACATCGACATAAAACGAAGCGAGTAGTTCAACTATTTACCGGTAAATAGTAAAATGAAAATGAAAAAACAATGACCACGTTTTGTTTCATACAAATATCTATTAAGGGCACCTCTTTCTTTAGTCTTTACTCTGTGGATTTATGAATTCGGGCCTACGTCACCTCAAAATGTCAAATCTAACGTCCGTATTACGAGTTCCCAAGATACTCTCCCAAGTATCTTCGAGTGGAAAGTTGCCGAGTAATTTATGAGGCGGAGTGGATACACGTCGCTCATCAGTGGGCAGGTGGTGCCAACCCTGCCGTTTCGGAAAGTGGTGTGTTTTAAGACAACCCTATTTCATGTCTTTGAGTTATAACTATAGTACGTTTTTTTATACTTGTCCTATTTGGTAAGCAAAGATGGCGTCCAGCTGGGCGTTTATCTAACTTTTTTGTCGATGTTTCAATTGGTTTCGTTCATCCTGTGTCAATTATATACGAAACCAATTGAAACATTGACAAAAAGTTACGCAATCGCCCCGCTGGACGCCATATTTGCTTTCCAAATAGGACAAGTATAAAAAAACGTACTATACTTAGGCACATGAAATAGGGTTGTAAGATGTTGGTTTTGTGTCTTCTCAATAATTAAAAAAAAATATCTTTGTGCCTTTGTATTGCACGTGCATTTCTTATATGTAAAAGATCATGGGTCTCCACCATGGTACCACAGTGTTAAGAGGTGGTTGTTCTAAGGTAGGTACTTAAATACCTAAACAACACCGATTCCTTTCTCACACTTCAAAAATAATTTAATTTTTTAGAATTGCTTTGTGACCTTTTAACCCCGCAAACAAAGCTAAAAAATGCTTTTAAACTAAACTCTACTAAATATTTACTTACTTATTACATGAGGCATTTAGGAGGGGGAGGGGGTCGAGCCAAATCTCACGTGGGGGAGAGGGGGGTCTTATACTTACTAGCTTCAGCCCGCGACTTCGTCTGTGCATAATTTATCCCACGGGAACATACTATCGGGATAAAAAGTATCCTATGTGTTAATCCACGTTATAAACTATCTGTGGGCCAAATTTCATCCAGATCCGTTCAGCGGTTCTGGCGTGATTGAGTAACAAATATCCATCCATCCATACATCTAAACTTTCACATTTATAATATAACTGGGATTTTATACACTCGTAATAGATATATGATATAGGTTTTAAGATACCTACCTAATATAAGCGGCCCAGCGGGGCCCGACTCGCCGCGCGCAGTAGCGTCGCACCTGCCTCCAAACTTCTTATAAATAAATTGCTCCGACTTCGATTAATATCGACTTTGGAGCGGCTGCTGTAATCACTGTATTGATTTTCGACCTTCTTACGGCTTCTTATGGTAATGTAGACGCCTTATGTGTTTTATAATTTGATTGAACTTATGTTATCATATTAGAAATTAATGCAAATACTGCTGTTACGGCTCGGCCATGACCTTGTCTCTATCAGCGACAGAAGCGCACGGGGGTACCTACTAAAATGTTGTATCACGCCACGAGCTGCCGCACACTGAGAAAAAAAATTACGACAACTAAATGGTTTTTGTAGTTCCTAGTAGTCTTTTTAGTATGTTTTACTAAAAGTTTTGTATTTACAGCAAATGTTTTATAAATGCGAGACATTACATAAAAGATTTGCTGTAAATACAAAAAGTTTAGTAAAAAATATTGAAAACACTACTAGGAATTACAAAAAACATTTTGGTGTCGTAAAATTTTTCTCAGTGCACTCGGCGTAAGGGCCTCCGCAGACTTGCTACTTTTAGCATCGGCGATCGGCGATTTTGCGACTGCATCGATGCTGCATCGCGTTTTGGCGACTCTTTGCGTTAGATCGCAGTATCAAAGTCGCGCGATTTTGCGACTGCGTCGATGTTACTTAAATAATATAGAGGTTATGGCTGTTATTTTAAAATTATTTTATATGTCGAAAAAAGTTATGAATTCTATTTTAATTTTATCAAAATCTTCACTAAAACGTATAGCAATCAGTAAGTAAGTAATAAAAATATAAAATTGATGCGTCTCAGTTGCACTAAATATGTTTACGTAAATTTAGCCATCAAAGCTATTCAACGAGACCCAGACGATAATAAAGTGCATTAGGATCTAGTCATCTAAAAATAACACCCCTCATATTTCACTCAGAATAATAAAAAAGCAAATTGCCAACCGATTTTTATATATTTTAACAATTTTTGGTATAGTTACATAGGTAGGTTAGGTAGAGCCAAGCTGTAGCCAATTGACTGCAGCTCATATACGGGCTGGCTTGACCGGGGTAGTACCACCCTCTCACAGAAGATCGGCGTAAAGTAGCTATATTACAACTGCGTTTTGTACGATGAGTGAGAGAGCTTCTTTGCCACTTAAGTCACATAAAAAACCGGCCAAGTGCGTGTCGGACTCGCACAAAAAAGGTTCCGTACCACCGTAAAATAAAAATGTTCCAATGGTGTACAATAAGGGCCTCCGCAGACTTGCTACTTTTAGCATCGCCGACCGGCGATTTTGTGACGTATCGATGCTGCGTCGCGTTTATTCGAGCGCGAACGAGCGAGAAGCAGCATCTAAATGGCCGATCGCCGATGCTAAAAGTAGAAAGTCTGCGGTGGCCCTAAAGTGTTATCTATCTATCTACACACTCAGTTACCATCTGTCGTCTGTTCGGAGTTAGTTTGATTCAAGCTATTCGGCACTTGATTGTGAATTCTCGGCAGCACGCCGGCATGACACGTGTTGTGATGGATCGGGGCAGTGCCGCGGCCGCCCGGCCGCTCGATCATACGACTAACGAACGATGAACCTTCACGATCAAGTTTAATGGTCGGCCTGTTCTGGCTTTAGAATTAGCCGTAAACCGCACATTAATAAATGTGTCCCTTTATGTCTCGCTTAACGCGATGCGAGCCCGCTACGATGGCGCTCCGCTGCGGTTAAATAAAAGTATTTAAATGATATTCTTTATTAAATAGTTGGAATCTCCTTTTGAGTATTTATACTAAACAAGCTTTTGCCTGCGACTTTGTCCGCGCATAACTTATCGATAATTTATCCCACGGGTACATACTATCGGGATAGAAAGTATCCTATGTGTTAATCCAGGTTATAAACTATCTGAGTTCCAAATTTTATCCAAATCCGTTCAGTAGTTTTTGCGTGAAAGAGTAACTAACATCCATACATCCATCCATCCATCCAAACTTTCACATTTATAATATTAATGGGATGGGATTAATTATGGCTATGCCAAAAGACTCCACTCTCCCAAAGGTATATGGTCAGTTGGTAGACTTCATGACAAAGACTAATAGGTAGATTTTCTCAAAAATGCAAACATCCTTTATAATGTTTGCCTTTAAAGTTAGGCTTTTTCTGTTGTTTCTTTTTTCTTTTTTATGTTGAGATTCACAAGTACACAGTTCGCTGACGGTGATGGAAAACATCGTGAGGAAACCTACCTGTCCCTCGGGATTAGGTAATAGTCAGTTCCTGTATACACGGCGACAAGGTTCACCACCTGTCACGTTGGGTTCTGACTATCTGGTGAAACGTGGGCTTTGAGTTGGTTAATACCTCCACAATGTGGTGGTGTATGGCCACTCGAGCCTCTGACTATCCCCGAATGGGGATAAAAGTCGTGACGTATATGTATGTATGTATTCACAAGCCAAGAACGGCTCCACCTAAATCATTGTGTCTCGCGTTGTTTGACAACAAATCGCCCAACATTTTCAACGAATTGTCTCAAAACGTTTCATCGCTTAGCGAATTACGTGATTACTTTGCATGCAAGTAAGTACCTAACATTTTACATTAAAGGGCATTAAAAATATCTCAAGATTACTCCTTTAGACGGATTGCATCCATTTCGTAGATTTGTTGCATAAAAGTAATTTATATTCGCGTTTAGATTTATGGTGTACTTATTAATTCTACGTTGCACTTTACAATATTTGCGCTGCGGGTCCAAAATGTGCTTGTTATTTGGTTGTAAGTATTAAAATGGATAGGTACCTATAGTATGTTATCCTTAAGAGATAGACATATGCCATCGCGGACATTTCTGTTGAACTATATAAGATACACAATTCCACCATACATCATTTTGTTATATCGCAAAGGGTTTAGGCAGCGTCTTCGTTGAAAGCTCTCAGACGTCTTATTTTTTTCCGACACCTCCAACAAATAACATTATATTTTGGCCAATGTATACAAAAACTTGACAAATTATATACTAAAACCTTCCTCGAGAACCACTCTATCCATTGGTGAAAACAGCAAGGAAATCGGTGCAGTAGTTTTTGAGTTTATCGCGAACAGACAGACAGACAGACGCGGCGGAGGACTTTGTTTTATAATATGTAGTGATAGTGATATGGACGTGGCTATAGTGAAGACCCATATCGTGTGTAAAACATATCCCTAATTAAGCCATACAACTTTTCCTTCTTTGTAATGCGTGTGTCTCTCCAACAGGACGCATCAGGCAAATGCATGGCGACACAGAAGCACCTCGTGAAGGAGAGCCCCGAGATGCTGGCCATCGCGACCTGGACGGGGCAGGTGCCGCGGCGGCCGGCGCTGCCGCTGGGCGCCAAGCTGTCGCAGCTCATCGCGCTGGGCTCCCGGCGGGACCCCGGACACGTCGTGTGGATGCTCGCCAAGTCCGATGCTGAAATGAAGTAAGAACTAGGATCCCTCAATGAACCCAACCCCCTTCCCCTCCCTCCATCCCACTCCCCTTCAGGTCGGCAATGTGCGAGCAATGTCTTTGGTATTGTAAGCATCTGTAGTAACTGCTTAAGATCAGGCGTGCCGTAAGATTTTTTACCACCGCAGTTCTATAAAAAAAAAAATGAAGGATCGGAGTACACTTTTGAGTATTGATAATCCTTAATCGATTATTGGATTTGCATGATGCATTTGGGTGGAGGAAACGTGTTCTAAGGGCCTCCGCAGACTTGCTACTTTTAGCATCGGCGATCGGCGATTTTGATGCTGCGTCTCGCTCGTTCGCGCTCGAAGAAACGCGACGCAGCATCGATACGTCACAAAATCGCCGGTCGCCGATGCTAAAAGTAGCAAGTCTGCGGAGGCCCTAAGTAAACGTATCCACAATGGGGCCATCTTAGAATCCATTAGGAATTTAATATTGACTGGCGTGAGGGATTCAGGTGGAAGAAAAGTGTTCTATGATCCACAATGGAGCCATCCAATGGATCCATTTACACTTTTGACTAGGTGTCTTAGCGCCGCCATACACGGACTGCATTTTGCTGTCGGAACCGACAGCTCTATTACAGTTGGTTGCAGTGGACAGCTCACAACTGCTTGGCGTCAAGCGGTCGGCGGGCTGTCGCGAGCTGTCGGTGCGGTCGACTGCAACCAACTGCAATAGAGCTGTCGCTTCCGACAGCAACATGCAGTCCGTGTATGGCGGCGCTTAGAATCCATCATTTGATATTAACTGGCATGATGGATTCAGTTGGAGGAAAAAGTGTTCTAGGATCCATTACTGGATGGCTCCAATGGATCCAAGTGGACGGAGAACTACTGCGCTTCGTACGATGGATGAGAGAGCCGGAACCCAACCCATCTTTCCTCTCCCCCTCTCCCACTCCCCTTCAGGTTGGCAACGTGCCAGCTATGCCTCTGGTATTGCAAGCTACGGTTACTATTTAAGGCGGAAACCCACCACGCCGCACGGCGAGGCCACGCACACGGGCCACGCTTCGCTTTGCAAGAAAATGAACCTATCTAAAGCGTCATTTCGTGCGTAGCCTCTCCGTGCGCCGCGGTAGACACGGTTACATAAATTTTCTTGCAAAGCGAAGCTTGACCCACGTGCGTGGCGTCTCCGTGCGCCGCGGTGGGTTCCCGCCTTTAACATTACGCCGTTTGCTCGTATTCCTCCTAATTATATAAAAAATATGGTCTGGACTGAAAGGCAATGTGCGGAACATTGCGTTTCAGAGTCCTTTCTGTCTAATAACCCAATATAAGATGGCAGATGGCCGTGTCCGTGGCACGTTGGTAATCATCTGATCTTATTAGGGCAGTGTCAGCTATCTACCGAGATAAGGTTACATTTTAAGAGGTCTTGCGATAAGCTCGGCATCGTAACTCAAAACCACGATCCGCTAGATTTACGAGCTCCGTATCAAATTAACGTGAACGGGCGACCTTGGGCTCTGTGAATGAACTTGATATTATTAAATCAATTATATTTGTGTTATTTCGCTTTGTCTATTTCGTTAAATACTACTCAGTAAGTCATCACTGAGTCAATTAGTAGTTAAGGGTGGTTCCTGCAAAGCTCGATTTTAGCGGTCACACAGTCTTATCTCTGTGCATATCAGAGATATCGATTAAAAGTATATTTTTTTCGTTTCTTACTACATTTGTCTATTTGGAAAACATAATTTTTATTTCATAAATAAATAAATTATACATCCAAACTTCATTTGAAAACCAAAATCGGGGTCAAATTAGCCGTTCTCGCTGTGTCACACGCTTCACTTTCATGAAACAATAGCGTTTAACTTTTCGGGAAATCGTGTTGGGATCGTGTTATAGATATCAAAAAAATTGTAAAAATATACTCTTTTTATTGATTACAAATTTAATATATTTTATTGTTTAGTTTGAATATTATACAGCTATTTGTGTTGGTCACACGTTTGTGCACATTTTTACGGCGCATTACTAAATTATGTATAAGTCTACGATGAAACGATGTATGGTCTTGTTTGATGTCACTACGGACAGCCAGTCATGTCGAGGCAGTCCAGCAGAGAGATGATCGAGGGTGTATCTCTCCGCGAAGAGATATAGGGTATCAAAGTCCAAAAAACATGTTTTTTTGCCGATGTACCGGAGTTTTGTGGACAAAATTTATTGTTGTTTGCAGTCACTTTAGATACTGGGGTTTTTAATACGAATTACTTAGCTGTCGAAGTATGATTTAGTGTTATTTAATTTATACTACATTTTGAAGTGCAAGAATAATAGTGAAATATGTTTAATTTGACGAGTTTCGTGGCATGAGATTCGTGGCAATTTCTCCACGAATCTCATGAAATTACCACGAATCTCATTTTTCGTAGGATTTTTCATGTGATGAACACGTCTCAGTGCGATAATGTAGTACATATTGGCATCAGACACTGGTTGTATCCCTCACGCAGCGATCCTGATTGCTGACGCTCATGATTTGCCCGTCGCGGAATGATTTTTTTCTCTCATGATGCTTCGCCATTTGTTTATGTCCATGGTTTTGTGAAGATCAGCGTTGATCGCATTTGCTCCATACTGTCATCTCATTGCATTATTAATTGCTTATGGTTGTGTCTGTCTTTCCTAGTGATTTGTCCAGGAAACTAAAGAACAAAATGCAAAAATATCATTTTTTAAATTAATATTAACTAAACCCGCTCGTCGTACCTGGCCTATCGACCACCGATCCGATGTTTGCTCTGAACACGATTGCTGATGAATATCACTCCAAAAACCGACCATTGTATGTAGCATTCTTGGACATGCAAAAGGCATTTGATGATAGGGTCCCAAGAGACACGATCTGGTGGAGCCTTCGGAAGAATAATGTCCCCGAATAATACATCAACAACGTTGCCGACATGTATAAGGGTGCAAGATCAATGGTTCGGACGGTAGTGGGTGAGACAAAACCAATAGCGGTCACAGAAGGCGTACATCAAGGCTCTTTACTGAGTCTCTTCCTATTGCCTCGTTTTGGATTCACTCACGGAGTTAGCGCAAAATTCAGCAGCGTGGACTTTTATATACGCTGACAATGTAGCCATCTGCACAGAGCGCCGTGATGAGTTACAACAGACACTTTTATCTTGGAAACACCAGTTGCAAGCCGTGACCTTGTGTTGAGTGTAGCAAAGACCCAATTCATGTGCTTTAACGAACCAGGTCCAAGCGACAGCAGTTCCATTCCCATCGATGGACAATTGGTCACTTTGTGCGATCAATATAAGTACCTGGGGAGTATGATGCACAATTCCGGGAACGTAGAATGCAAAATTCAGTACTGAATAGCTGCAGCGTGGCTAAAATGGCGAGAAGTAACTGGTGTTACATGCGATAAAAGAATGACTGTAAAACTAAAGGGCATGGTATATAAGACCATCATAAGACCAGTCCTTATGTATGGTAGCGAAACGTGGGCCATAACCCAAACGAACGTGCATACCATTCAAGTTGCTGAAATGAAAATATTGAGATGGATGTGTGGCGTTACCAGGCTTGATAAAATTCGTAACGAGTACGTGCGAGGAAGCCTGGGCGTGCGCGATATCGCCGACAAGATGCAAAAGAGTAGGCTGCGATGGTATGGTCACGTGAAAAGGAGGCCACCTGAATACGTAGGGAACTTAGCACTACAACTTTCCATTCCCAGCCCAAGACCCAGAGGCAGACCCAAAACAAGATGGAAAGCTGTAATGCTTAAAGACATGAAAGAGTGTCAGGTATCCGAAGACGATGTCGAGAATAGACTGAAGTGGAAGGCCTAGGAAGGCTGACCCCACCACCATGTGGGATACATAGTCAGGAAGAGAGAGGATAAACTAAACCCGCAACGCAACAAAATAATTTAATTTAATAATTTTGAAAAAAAATCAATAAAAAATAATCTTGAAAAAAGGCTAGGTCAAGAGTACCCTAAACCGAAGAGCATGTATGAAGGGAATAATGAAAGTGGACGAAGCGAAACAAGTATGTAAGGATCGTAGCAAGTGGAAAGAAGTGGTCTCTGCCTACCCCTACGGGAAACAGGCGTGATTATATGTATGTATGTATGTAATAATTTTTTGGGCGATTTTATTTGTTTATCGGGTCCTGCTAATTTTGATTCGGATTTTATTCTGGACAAAGCTCATACCTAGGTAGTGCTTATGAATCGTTAACATAAACATTTTAGCGTATTGCCTTCATTGAGAAGAGCCGCAAGAAAATTCGTCTTGTCTATTTAATTTTAAGATACACCTGACGGTAAGCTCTATTGAGAACATACACTGAGATCCTGCAGTCCAGACCAGGATATCATCAGCAAATTGAAAGTGCTAACAAGTACACCTATACTCGCCATTAGCATCGATGCTTTACCTTTTCCAGTGGGAAGATAAAATACATAATTCATCATCATAATTTCGAAGATGGAACGTTTCCCTGTCTGACACCTTTAGCAATTGGATCGGTTTCGAGCTCTAGTTGGTCCTAAAGCTGGATTGATTGAGTTGAGGCTCTGCTGTTATTTGCGAGAATGCTCCCAGGTGACCCAATGAGTCAGAGACGCGCGGTCATGTACTTTTCTCTTCCAGAAAACATGAACACAAAGTTCCTTAAAACGCGAGATTGCTTTAAAATTCTGTCGTTTACGAAGATGTCTGAACAAATGGCAGTCCAGATGGGATATAAGAACTAAGGGCCGCCACCTCCGTGAAATTATTTCCATGCGTTTGTGAGCATATGGAGAGGACAAGGCTAGAAGTGGACCACAGTGTGGCTCAAATTTTCACAAGATATTACATATTTTGGAGTACCTAAATTATTCTATTTCATATTAGTTTCCTCACCTCTATAACAATGTTCGACGCCGCATAACGATCACAAACAATGTGCATATCACATCTTTTGGGAGTGTGGTCTCTAGTAAAACGAACGGAACACTATGTTAAATAGCTTGCAAGTTACATCTGGAGCAGTATATCACACAGAACTTGTAGAAATCAGGGAAAATATCATTGGAATCAAGTATAACCAGCTCACAAGTTTATGTTAGATTTTATCCCCATATTTTGTCTTTTATATTCATACAGAAACAGAAAATGTGCTTTATATATTCTTTTGTTATTAAACACAAGTCCCAACAACCATAAAGAGAGCAAAACTTATAGTTAAGTACATAAATAATGCGTAAAAAATACCCGGAATTTACTGCGTGAGTTTCGTGTGGTACTGCATGAGTTTCGTGGCACCATTTTCTTCAACCTTGAATTCTGTCCAAAGTTATCATCAGATTTACAAAAGCGATAGAGATTTGAACTTGTATAAAAGGCTATATTATGTAATTAATATAAATTATCTAAAATTCACAAAAACAAAAATTACCACGAAAATCACGGCGAGAATCTTGTTCGCAGGAATGACCCTTAAATAAGTACGTAAGAATTTATTATTTGAACAATGATAATCTATCCAAATAATTTTTGGTAATGTCAAAATAACAGCTTTTCACTAAATGTTTATAAAAATATAGCGGTACTTATAACAAAAAACTATTTTTTTTAATTTTGTCTTTCTGTCACCTATCTCTGATTGACCTTGCCCAGCGTTGCTTAGCATCCGATCGTGTACCGATCAGTGATTGCAGCTGGCTATGAGTGGATTTGTTTAGTTTATGTATAAAGGCTGTATCTCATCTGGCGACAGACTGTCCGTCGCCAGTCGGTCGCCAGGTAGGTACATTACCTGTCATATTTTGACATAATTTAATACGAATTAGTTGGCGACTGTTGGCGACGGTGGCTGGCGACGTCGCCGGCCACGTATGTCAAATCCAATACGAATTGGCGACGGTGGCTGGCGACGCGCCTGGCGTCCCGGTGTGTTATGGCCCTAATACCAACAGAATCTGTAACATTACAGACGGAATCCAGCATCCACACGAGGCATTTATATATCAGCTACGTATATGGCCTATCTTTCAGGGAACATTTCTAGCATAAGCTGAACCCTCTTTATTACGGTTTTCAATAATAAGAAGAGCTCAGCTTGCGCTGGCAATGTTCCTTGTGGAGACGACCGTACTTAAATTATGATTTTGGACTCTTGATAAAACCTGTTTAAGACAGCGATGGAAATCGTTAAGTAATTAACTCACGGCGTGTCACAAAAGTAACGTTTGACGAAACGTAATAAACTCGCCGGCAATTCGTCACTGTCCAGAGAGAGGAAAAGGAAGGGGGAATTGAAACGGTTTCGTTGTTTGGGAGCCGAAAGAATTAATATTCTTTTGTGAAACTTTAAATTTAGGGCTCTGAAATGATTTCCTTTTAATTACTTTCCACAACTTTTGCCGAGAAACCCCAAATAAAAACTGTGTGGTCCTACCATAGATAGTATATTCATGTGTTTCTTTTAAACCACAAAATACACAGCCAAGTGATGCGTCTTATTATAGTAAAAATAATAAAAATAAATAATAATATTTGCGTCTGGGCACGGGCCTCCACTCAATGAGAGGGTCCATAATCCACCACGCTGGCCCAGTGCGGGTTGGTAGATTCCACATGTCTTTAGAAAATTTGTTAGATATTCTAAGACATGCAGGTTTCCTCACATATACCTAATCATATTAAAGTTATAATTCGCACATCGATTTCGAAAAATCCAGAGGTACAAGCCGCTATTACAGCTTTTATATTTTCTTATTACCTATAGTACCTACACAAAAAAAAATAACAACCGTCTGTCCAAGCAGACATTTAATCCCACATCAAAAACAGAAAGGTTCGGAGTCAAGAAAGGGTTCTAATGCTCAGGCACAGGAACGGAACCGGAATATAAACATGAATTAAATTTGCTCCCCGGCACTGCACTGAATTATTTATAAGCTGCTCGCGAAGACGTGAAAGTGGCGCTACTAGTCAGGTGGATAATCCTTGTTGGTATTTTAAATAGACTTACTCAACTGGAATAAGACTGGAATTAATTAGAGTGGATGACTTGGGGATATCGTGTTTGTTTTGAAACCGTTTAAAATACCGCGGCGTGCATTCATTCACTTTAGGGCAAAATTATGTCAAATAATACAATATATAAATTTAATCTGGCAGCGCGCAACGTACAACTAATCCATTGTTTCGGCTGTACATTGCGCGGTGAGTCACATTATTTTGACATAATTTAACAAAGGCGTTTTTATGAGATCCAGTATGTAAATGAGGTGGGTTTAAAATGAAAAAAGTGTTGCTGTCTACACATTTGAAGCAGACCCATTACTCTCGATTCACGCATAGGTAGGTATCAATCTGCCGTTTATGGAAATCAGCTTTTTGTATCAATATTGATGCACAATCTACCACATCTACTAGAGAGGCAATTGCTATACCCATGCGATGCTCTGAAGTAAATTTTTCGCTGTCCTAATCATCATTTGAATTTTAAAGGGGGCTATCGCAAAATTGCTTACGCGAGTCTCCCAATTTGCTTCCGTGTTTCGCCTAAAGTTTGCTATATTTTCTATATCGCCTCGCTCGCAGTACTAAAGCGACCTAACAGCGAGGGCGGGAGGTCACCGCCCACGCCGCTGCACACCGCGACAACCTGCCACCGGCTGCATTATTGTTACCAACACTTCCGTCTGGAGTAGAGAACCACTGTTGTGAGTTAGGGCCTCCGCAGACTAGCTACTTTTAGCATCGGCGATCGGCGATGTTGATGCTGCGTCTCGCTCGTTCGCGCTCGAAGAAACGCGACGCAGCATCGATACGTCACAAAATCGCCGGTCGCCAATGCTGAAAGTAGCTAGTCTGCGGAGGCCCTAAGGGGCGATTGCCGTAGGGCGACTTGGGCTGAATAAGTTACAATTACAAGAGCCGTACATATACTCAACGGCGTCTCAAGAAGTCTGGACATTAATAATTGTACATTGACGGAATTCGAGAAGGTGACACCTAATTACTTATCCTGCATGCAGTAACTTTGTAACGGATTTATGATGTGTACTTATATTGGGTATACCTGTGGCCCGATTCACGTAACCAAAACCGTAACGATGTCTCAGCGATATAGTCGTTGATAGCTTTTTTGTATTACGAAAAGGCTATCAACGACTATATCGACTATATATATATAAATGGTTTCTGAAATAAATAAATAAATAAAAGTTGGAATTTACCATTGATTATCGACACCGGCCTTCTTCTGTGTGCTTAGCCATCTTCTTAATTTCTTTGGGGTCAACTTCCAGTCTATCTTACTAGTGATATGTATAAGAAGAGATAGGTATATCGGCCTGCGCGCTATCAGTAGACGACATCTTCTCTCAAGGCTCAATATAGCTGTTATCGAGTACATATGGCAATAAATGTTAGTGTAGTCAGATCATACTTCTTTTTGTATGTAGTTACTAAAATAAATTTAAGGCCTAGGCCGCACAGCGGTTATATCCGCGCTGTTAAAACCGCGTCCTATGGAATCATATGAACCGCAAGTGCGGATAGGTTCATATGATTCCATAGGACACAGATTTAACGCGGTTTTAACAGCGCGGATATAACCGCTGTGCGGCCTAGGCCTAAGAAGCAAGGCTGGAGTCAAGTGTTTGGAATTCGAGGTCCTCTAGAGGTCATACATATTATTCAGTCCAGAGATGGGCAAAATGTAATTGCAATTAATTAATTGAAAATTACATGTGGTGTCACAATTAACAATTAATTTTGATTTGTTTGTCAATCGCGAAAAAATCACAATTAATTGTTAATTGTGACATCACCTGCAATTTGCAATTAATTAATCGCAATTAAATTTTGCCCAACTCTGTTATTCACTTTGTTTTACCCTTAATGCTCTAAGTTCTACCTTTATGTATATAGAACGTCACGACTTTTATTCCCATTCGGGGGTAGTCAGAGGCTTGAGTGGCCATACACCACCGCATTGTGGAGGTATTAAGCCAACTCAAAGCCCACGTTTCACCAGATAGTCAGAACCCAACGTGACAGGTGGTGAACCTTGTCGCCGTGTATACAGGAACTGACTATTACCTAATCCCGGGGGATAGGTAGGTTTCCTCACGATGTTTTCCCTCACCGTAAGACAAGTGTAATCCTAGTAAATACTAATCTACAACTTACGTCTGATTTCCCAAGTAAAAACGATCCTACCTCGACACTTGGGCGTCGTTCGAATCAAGTCTGACATCATAGTTGAACTTCCAACGTCACAGTTTTAGATTAATGGCTGTTTTTATAGTAGTTCCATAAAACCGGGGTTTCCTGCAAAAACAAGCTGCTAATTTAGCTGATCGGCTCCAACCCTGGCCAGAGGAGATAACGATTCGATAGAAGGACACCCCATACCGAATTACTCCTTTACACTTTGCATCAAACGACTGTTTCAGAATTTAACCCTTAATAGGATTCACAGAAGGTCAGTGTCATGTCGTAAAGGAGATTAAAAAGACTGCCCTAGATAGGGGAACTTAGAGAGAGCTCCTTCAGATATACCGACAAGGGTCGTCGGACACTTAATAAGAAGGAGAAGAGTAGCTTTACCATAAGTCGATATCCCCCAATGTCGATGGATGAATTTTCATCTATGTGCATAATTTACAGTTCGCTGACGGTGAGGGAAAACATCGTCAGGAAACCTACCTATCCCTCGGGATTAGGTAATAGTCAGTTCCTGTATATACGGCCACAAGGTTCACCACCTGTCACGTTGGGTTCTGACTATCTAGTGAAACGTGGGCTTTGAGTTGGTTAATACCTCCACAATGTGGTGGTGTATGGCCACTCAAGCCTCTGACTACCCCCGAATGGGTATAAAAGTCGTGACGTTACTTTTCATTTCATTTTTTTTTCGATATCCCTATTCGTAATGCACGAAACTAACTTTGCCATAAAAATATTATTTGACCTTAAAGACGCTAGCTGACGATTTTGAGAAAACTTTAGTAATATACAGGTAAAATTCTACGTTTCTAAGTTTTCATACAAGCGTTACCTATAATTGAATGGTTTTGCTTTTGACTTTGCCCTATTGAAATTAAATTAAATGAAAATTCTCATCGCAAAGACGGCGACATTTATTTTATACATTTTGACCGTATTCTAGACCTTGATGAGGTCTATCCTGGTTCTCTTATTTATTTCAAATGTCGTCTACAAGCGTTTCCACAAAACGATACGCTTGAATGCCATTTAAATGTCATTACAAGTCGATAAGTAGATCACGTGACTTATGTCATTTCCATACATGAAGCGTAGCAATTTATAGAAACGCTTGTCGACAAAGCCACTTGGCTAGAGGGCCCGATTTATCTTCAAATATCCCTATCATCCAGGATGCAGGGCTCTGTTCCTAACGATCTTGGATATCAGAGTTGGCCGCGCCACACTAAGCCTTCTTTATGGATATTGCCACATTAGGTCCGTGTAGGGTGTATCGCGGTCCCGGGTATCATTCGTTCACATTTAGCACACTAAGCCGTTTTGTGGAGCTTATCTTATCAGGGTTAAACCACATTCATCCTGAATCTTAAAAAAGTAACAGACTTCTGCAGGTTCTCTTTTGATTATAGGTACGCAGGTTTTCTCACCACGCCATTTGCTTGGGAAGAATGATCTTCATAATTTCCCATTGCGAAGAGATGACTCTTTGCAATAACGGGGATATTTTAATATTTACACACTTTTTATAGTGTCAAAATTGTCTACGATTTTGACATTGGGTAGTTAGTACAACATACGACTGGATCTCAAATATAAGAAAGAAAATCAGAAGCTCGTTTTATTAGTAGTAAGGATACCTACTTCAGAATAAAAACTATAGTATAGGCTAAAACTGGAAAAATAGTTATTTTATCTCCTCCCGAAGTTCACAACACTGTTATTTATTGGCCCTGTTTGTTACTCTTCCTACTGTTTTCCTGTTTTCGACAGCCGCCCGAGTAGTTTTTTCGCGAACCCAAGTTCGGAACACATTGTTAAGCCGTTACTAAGTTCAGAACAAACTCATCTGACTCCCCAATATTGTACATAGGGTAATTTATGAGGAAATAGCGTAACTACAATTGGCGTTTCATTCGATGACAAGGGGACTTTTTGTAGAGCATAAAACAATCAGGCTAGAACCAACGAACTCTAGGGTGTGTCTCTAGGTCATGTGCCTTTTATAACATTGGTTTCACGAGACTAATTAACATGGAACATACCAATCTCTCATCAAGCCATTGTAGTAAGAACAAAACAAAATAGTTACTTAGTATACTAGTATACTTAGTACTTACTTACCTAGAGTATGTAAAAAAAAAATATATATAAATATAACGTCACGACTTTTATCCCCATTCGGGGGTAGTCAGAGGCTTGAGTGGCCATACACCACCACATTGTGGAGGTATTAACCAACTCAAAGCCCACGTTTCACCAGATAGTCAGAACCCCACGTGACAGGTGGTGAACCTTGTCGCCGTGTATACAGGAACTGACTATTACCTAATCCCGAGGGATAAGTAGGTTTCCTCACGATGTGAATATGTGTGATGTGAATATGTGAATATGTCAATACATTATGTGAATACTAGCTGAGCCCCGCGGCTTCGCCCGTGTGGAAATTAATGTGTAAGCCCATGTCTTATTCCAGAGCCTACACTATCTACGTTACAAATTTCATTAAAATCTGTTTAGTAGTTATGGAGATACGTGGTAACAAACATTCACACACACAAACGTTCGCATTTATAATATTAAGTAGGATTAGTAGGATGTCAATTCACAGACTCTTCATTTACACACCATGATAGTGAATATTCTAACTCCTATAATGCTGAAGCATGGTTATCCCATCCACTTAAGCGTTAAATCTAAAAACAATCACCATGACCTCGGTACTCTTGAGGTGCCTCCAGAGGCGATGAAAATTGGCAACATTATTCACAGGAACGCCCATCCCGACGGAACCCGATCTTATCTCATTATTTATAATAATTGGGCGAAAGGGGATGAAAGGGGTGGAATAGGAAGCGTATCTGCACGGGTAACGGCTGAGGAAAAAAGCGGCAATTCATCACGACTCGGCCTTAGACGCCTCGCTTCTGAACTAGTGATGTACGGTGTGCGTCGAGTATGCATTTAATATTAGTATTTAAAGTCAAAAAGGGGCAAATTGGGCAAAACGTGCAATGTTTCAAGATGTGTTGAGAAAAATGTGCTCTCATCTGTAACCTTGAAGTTAACGGGTAGAATGAATCTAGCAAAGTGACGGAACATAGAATGCTATGCTAAGCTAAATTTGCTCTGCCTAATCTGTACGTAAGGTAGGTACAGGTATTCCATTGAACTTTATTTCAAACTTGTGACGGTGATGACATGTTACGGTGAGGGAAAACATCGTGAGGAAACCTATCTATCCCTCGGGATTAGGTAATAGTCAGTTCCTGTATACACGGCGACAAGGTTCACCACCTGTCACGTTGGGTTCTGACTATTTGGTGAAACGTGGGCTTTGTGTTGGCTTAATACCTCCACAATGTGGTGGTGTATGGCCACTCAAGCCTCTGACTACCCCCGAATGGGGATAAAAAGTCGTGACGTAGGTTTATTTCAAACATATTTTTTGCCCACTAACAGGATGCAGACAAATAAACAGGGAGAAAAACGTCACAATTAATTCCCATATTCTAAGTTCAGTTTTCCAGATTGTCCTTCTGTTATAAAACGGTGCAAACACAACCTCGTGTATTTCGAGCGTCACACAGGAAATTAACAAGGCGTAAATGATCGTATTACTCGTACTGTGTAAAGTAATTCCTTGTTTGATTGATCCGTTTACAGCAAGTCCCGAGTTTCCTTTTATTTTTTATTTATTTTTATTTATTAGCCTTAACATAATCAGATGCTATACAATTTTATTGAGTGAAAATGCATCAACTTTAGACTTCGGCATCTGTGTGCCTCTTGGCAAAGGCCTCCCCCAGTCTCCTCCATTCGCTCTCGCTTGCAGCCACCCTGGTCCAGATTCTGCCCGCCATTCCCACAATTCCGTCTTCCCAGCGTCGAAATTGTCTTCCCCTTTTTCTTTTCCCGTCTCTTGGGTACCATGTAGTGATAGTTTTACTCCATTTGTCTGGACCCCTCATGATTTGGTTGCACACAAATCACTGAAGGAATCGAGAGTTATTCGAGGAATCGTACTATTCGATTTAAACAACCTCGGGGACTTTTTCAAATTAATTCTAGGTAGAAAGCTAGGGGTAGGGGTAGAAAACTAGAGGGTAGAGAGTCAATGATAGAGACTTTAAGATTTTACCTGCCGCTGGTCTATTGAACGAACTAATGAGTCTATTAATTCCATTGTCATTGTGGTCATTGATGCGCTGATAGCCAGCTGCAATCACTGAACGGTAAACGATGAACGATGAACATGTCTGTATGTCCCGAGTCTGGGTGTATTGATGATTTCAAGTTCAATATCAAAAAAAGAAAGAGAGAAAGAGAGAGCCCGCCATGGCACAATTTATTCTGGAATAAATAGTTTTCGTGTTTTGTGTGTCAATTAAAGTTATCTACATCTTTCTTAGACACCTGATCTGTAAGTGGCCTTATAGGCAAGTGTTTGCGTCTTCGTTTCCGCCAGTTTCTTCGATCAGCTGTATTTGAAATCGAAGCAAGGTGACATTTTAGCTGCTGACATTTTTAACACGTTGCCATGGTTCCGCCGCACACCCAATAAGAGTGAAGCGTAAGATCGGCGAGTACAGTTTGTCATGGCAACCGGCCTGTACGCAAGCGCTTTGGATCTCAGTCCAGCCGGATCAAGTCGAAGTCTAGCCGAGTTTATACGAAGGCTGACGCGAGTTCTGTCACCTGTCTGATTCATATTATTTTCTTTATTTTTGTATGCTATTTTTTTTTCTTTGTAAATATGTAAGGTATGATTTAAGTTGATAATATTATCTTTAGCTATTTATGTCGGACGGAGTTGGTGGGCTGGACGTCGTTGGCGGCAGTGTTAATCAACCCAGCACATCTGGGAGCGATCTTACCCCCTGTCCTCTTTGTCCCCAGGCACGGTTTTTTAAAGGTGAGCGAGGCCTGAAGGTGCATCTTGGTAGGGTCCACAAACCACAGAATGCTCCTTCTGGCCTCACTCCCACCACCCCTATATCAGATCTTCAGAATCCTCCGTCCCCCTCGAACATTTGGCAAAAACTATCAGTCCTAAAAAAAACAGTACCCACGTTGAAGAGAATTCCTCGAGGTGCCCGTGCTACTGTGGCTGATTTTCTTTCACAAACAATTCGCCTAACCATCAGTCAAAATACCGCTAGTGCCTGGGAACAATTATTATGTTTTCCTTATTCCGTACTTCATGCCTGCAAAGACTCAGACCACAACCAATCCCTAACCTCTATAATAAAACGCAACTGTAAGTCTTCCCCTCAACCACCCCGTCTTTCTGCCGTCAGTAGCTCTACTAAGCCGTACTCCATTCACCGTCGCGTAGAATCTAAGCTGGGTGATGGTGACATTGGAGGTGCAGCGAGACTACTCTTTAGTAATGATGTGATCGCTCCTTTTTGTGCTGCCACCAAACAAGCGCTGGAGGAAAAACATCCATCTCCAGCGCCCAACCTCTCCTTCCCCGACCCACCTGATCCCAACATGAGCTGTTTGTTAGTCACAACCCGTGACGTGGCCGCTGCAGTGAGTTCTTTCCGGAGTGGCTCCGCCGGTGGCCTTGACGGCCTGACGCCCCAACATCTAAAAGATTTATTGGGTGCAGGTTTTGCCGGTGAGACTCTCCTGAGGGAGCTCACTGCTTTAACAAACTTCCTGCTGTCCGGAAAAGTTTCAGATGCTGCTATCCCAACCCTATATGGGGCCAACCTTTGCGCCCTACTTAAAAAGGATGGGGGTATCCGCCCAATTGCTGTCGGCTGCGCTTACCGGCGTATGGCAGCGAAAGTCTGCTGCCGTTATTACGCCGACAAGTTATCGTCTGTTTTCCAGCCGACGCAATTGGGTTTTGGCTCCAAGGGAGGCTGTGAGGCAGCTATCCACGCCCTATCTACATATTTGAACTCGGGTGAAGGAGAGGTTGTATTGAAGGTGGACATCAAAAATGCATTTAATTCAGTGAATAGGGACGCCTTGCTGTCTGAAGTCAAAAAGGAAACACCAGAAATTTTCAATTTTCTTTGGCAGTGTTACGGTAACCCCACTAAATTAGTATATCAAAACCATGTTATAGATTCGGCCGTCGGATGCCAGCAAGGTGACCCTCTCGGGCCAGCTATTTTCAGCCTCGCGATCCACCCAATTATAAAAAAATTAAATTCCAAATTCAATGCGTGGTACTTGGACGACGGTACTCTTGGAGGTGATGTACAAACAGTACTTGAAGACCTACTATATCTTAAAAAACATTTTGAAAGGATAGGCCTTCAGCTTAACACAAGCAAGTGCGAACTTTTTGTAAATTCATCCGTACAAGTTATAGACCGTATAAATATTATTCAAAAATTCCAAGCTGTAGCTCCCAACATTCACATCATTGACAGCTCCTGTTTTCACCTCCTTGGGTCTCCAGTACTAACTGAATCTTTCACTTCCTTTGTAGAGGAAAAGATACAAAATTTTAGTGCGATTTCGGACAGGCTTACCAAAATTAACATGCATTCGGCTTTTACTATTATTCGGTATTGTTTATTTGTGCCTAAATTTACGTATGTTCTCCGATCGTCTCACCTTTGGCAGTACCCAAATCTTTTAGAAAAACTAGATGACATGATTCTCCAAACTTTAATCAAAATTCTCAATATACCTTTGGACAACCGAGCTTGGCTGCAAGCCTCTCTACCGATCCGTTTCGGTGGACTCGGTATTCGTAAAATTTCTAGTGTCAGTTTACCAGCGTTCTTGTCCTCGGTCTACAGCACTGAGGTATTAACTAGGAAGATCTTAGCGCCTTCCATGGTTAATTACGTCGTGCCGTATTTGTCCGATGCCGTGAACGCTTGGAAATTAGCTTGCCCGAGCACAGATTTACCCGACAACCTGTCCTCCCAGGGCCAATGGGACGCGCCGCTCTGCACTTCCACACGGAATGAACTACTTAATACGTGTAGGAATGCTGGGGAGCGTGCGCGTCTTTTGGCGGTGGGAGAATGGGAGGCCGGTCTGTGGTTGCAAGCACTGCCGTCTGCCAACATTGGCACCCTTTTGGACAACACCACTTTCCGTTTAGCCGCCTCCCTCCGTTTGGGGGCTCCGTGTAATGCTCCACATCGTTGTCGATGCGGTGAGGCGGTGGACAGCTTGGGTCACCATGGGTTATCTTGCGGCAGGAGCGCGGGCCGCATACCTCGGCATGCAAGCCTTAACGACATAATTCATCGGGCCCTTGTCGCCGTCAATGTGCCAGCCATATTGGAGCCCAACGGGCTGGCGCGCGACGACGGCAAGAGGCCCGACGGTATGTCTTTGGTGCCTTGGAGGATGGGACGGCCCCTGGTGTGGGACGCTACCTGCGTTGACACCCTGGCGCCGTCGCATCTTCCAAGCACGTCGGGGCGCGCCGGCGCTGCTGCTGCACAGGCAGAAAACCTCAAGCGGCGCAAATATAGTGGCCTCCCTGGAGGCTACTTGTTTGAGCCGTTTGGGGTTGAAACCCTAGGTGCATGGGGCCCTAATGCGCGGCTCCTTTTCAAGGAGATTGCGGCGCGTCTGTCTGCCGCCTCAAATGACCGGCGGGCTGGCCTTTATTTCGCGCAACGTATAAGCATAGCTATACAGCGCGGAAATGCGGCCAGCCTGCTGGGCACTTTTGGCATCGACGACGACGTGGAGTCCCTTTTGTATATATAATTTTGTATTATTATTATTTTTCTTTTTTTAAATTATATATTTATCTTTAGTTTTTTATTTAGGTTAGTGTGTGTAAATATTTAGATCTTTACTTCATTATTATTACTTTAATAAAACCCCCATATATTTTCAAGAGTACGTCTGCCATAACATACAGATTTAAGAGAACATTATATAATTTCGTTGTAAATATTATAGTAGATTTCATTAACCTTCACAATAAGTATCGCCTTTGAAGTATTTATCGATATCCGTGTAGCGTCACTAGCGGCGAGTGTGTTCCTGTCATGGAAACTTATTACGCCGTTCCCGGGTTAATGGTAAGCCATCGCAGGGTGTAACTATTGCGTAATTTGCGTATATCCAGCTGACTCACGCAGCCGCCATGTACACTCACGCCATTTTATTTTCGTTGTTGCTATTTTGGGCATTGTCGTTTTTAGGGTTCCGTACCCAAAGTGTGCCATCGGAACCCTCGGAACGGAGAATTCGCTGTCCGTCTGTCTGTCCGTCTGTCCGTCCGTTCATCAGCGGGCTGTATCTCACGAACCGTAATAGGTAGAGAGTTGAAATTTTCACAGAATGTGTATTTCTGTTGCCGCTACAACAACAAATATGAAACAAAATAAAATTTAAAAAAAAATATTCTACGGTGGTACGGAACCCTTTATGTGCGAGTCCGACACGCACTTGGTCGTTTTTTCAATTATTTTTTACTGTAGTTTATTGGGCAGTTGTACTCGGTTATTTCCAACTATGACTAGACTAGTAATGTCAGCGTATTTGGCCGCTTTGTTTCGAAATTGCAAGTAGGAATTGCCATACAGGAACAAAATTACACCTTAACGTTTGATGCACATCAAAACGCTGCCTTTATGTGTTTAAGGGCCGTATTAATAAACCGATATCAAGATTGAGATCGAACTTGAGATGCTGTTTATGACAGATGTTCCATACATTAAACGTCAAAACTGCATCTTAACATCGATCTCAGCTTCGAGATAGATTTATTAATACGGGCCTTATATTACTGAGCATACTTGTACAGTGTAATATAGTAGATACATAGGGAACAAGATACGGCGGGGGCGCTGTGGATTCAAAAGTAGAATCTTGAGAGTAGCGAAGAATTCTAAAGTAGAATCCTGAGCGCAGTGAGGGAGTAAAGGGACGTCGCCTGAGGTAAAAATGAACTTGCAACAGAGTGATACACTCTACTTTCTACCCCCCATAAGAGAAATATAACATAGATCGCCTTCATTTGTTTTATTTTTTTAAAAGGCCGCGTCGTCGTTTATCTTCCCGGCCAGTAACTTATTCATAAAATTTGCGTTAGATCTCTTTGCTCGCGGAACACTAGAACTAATATTCATGTTCCAAATTCAAAACTCATTACTGCCCTCTGTGAAAGTCCAGTGTAGAAATTACCAACTTTGCGAGCACTTTTTGAGAAATAAAACCTCGTTTTTGGAGTAGATGGTATGACAAGATCCTTTCAGCTTAGTCAAGGGTTGCCATTTTACAAATTTTATAAACATTTCTTGCGAGATATAACGTGAAACATTGTGTGAACGTAAATATTTTCTTTTCGTCGAAACTTCAACTTATGAAATATTTGAGAGGTGTTTTGATACAATTATTGTATCGCTTATGTACAAAGGGTTCATCGCTTTCAGCAATCAAGACGTGCCTCTTTGATATGTAAATATTAACATTTACAATGATACCAAGGCGTTGAACTGTAAATGAATTGTTATTCAAAATACGGGCTTAGTTCTGATAAGTGTGATTGATGAAGGTTTTAAAAATATACATTTATACTCTTTTACTATTGTTCTAAAGTCTGAATTGCACCGTAGTTGTAATTAATTTGAGTAAGGTCTAACAACTAAGTTTCTAGTCATAGGTACCTACTAATAAAGTCCTGACACCCATAATAACACCAACGTTGATTCTCACAGGATGGGAAAATACATTATGAGCAGTAAAAAAATTGGGGATTACCTATCAAGGTGGAGGTTAGTGAGCCTGATGGTTATAATGGTTCACGGTGTTAATTCCTAAGTCACCTATAAAAACATCTACAGTGTTAGCGTTGTTATTGTAACGGTCACGAGGGCAGTAATAGTACATTACTGCCGCGGTCTCTAATGAGAGTGTTATTGACCGCGTTGTTGATGGCCGAAAGCGCGGCGCAGCGCAGCTCCAGGCTTCCACAGCGCGGTCAGCATTGCAACCCTTGATGGACAAGCTAAAATAAAGGCCGAGACCAAAGGTCGAGGCCTTTATAGCGCGGCCAGCAAGGGTAGCTATGATGACCAAGCTTGAAGGCCGTGAGCGTAGTGAAGCTTAGCTTGAGGCCAGTATAGCGTGGTCAGCAGTACACTCATTAGAGACCAAAGCTTGTATAGTGCTTTACTAAAAAATGCGACTATTAGTTTAAACAAAACTAGCTAAGTGGGTATAAAAATTCATACAATTATATTTATATTTTTACGAACTATATCTATAGTTGTGTATTTTCTCTGTTTACGTTTCCATGGCAACGGCACGACCAACTCGTTTTTAACCTTCAATCAGTTTTTTTACGAACCATAAACATACCTGTTTGTTACGTTTCCATGGCAACGGTCAAATATCGACAACATTATAAACTTTTTTGAGACAATGACAACATTATGAAATAATGACAACTTTTTTGATTAAAATATAAAAAAATTGTCTTATCAAAAACCAATCAACTCCAATTACCACCAATCCCGTCCAACCAATGAGTTAATTATATTCCAAAATCAAACAACAAATATATTACGATCTTAAAAAAATTAAGGCAAGGCATGCGGTGCATTAAAATTTTAAACCTCCTCGTGCAAAATATGAGAGTCGTCCGTTTTTTAAGCGCGTAAAATAAAGTAAGCTCTTTTTATCTTTGGCTGTGTCAGCGCGCCGCATCGCGCGAGTCGCGGCCCGTTCGACCGAAATACAATTAATCCTCTGGGAGGGTATTATCTCATGTAGTGTTACCATTCATCTTGATATAAAAGGATTCTCCATACGACGGTATTATAGTGCATTGCATTTTTTTGGCATTAGGCCCGTCTCACACTCCCGTCACTGTAATTCCTATAAGCGACAAATGTGTGCAGCTAAATTGTCTTAGAACCCGCACGAATTAACTTAAAAGAAAGAGTAGTTAGAAAATTATTTACTTCCGTCTGTTGCAAAGTGGGAGATGAACCAAGTACTAGACAAAAACATTGAGAAACCTATCAAGTTTATGAAAACTTGATTGATTTTTCCTATATGATTATGCCAATATATTTAATATATAATCAGGTTCATATTCATAATATGTTATTATCATTATATCTTTTCCGAATAAAATAAAATAAAAATATAATATAATTTCATCTGATATTGTACTGGCAAAGAGAAACATACAAGTTATAGTCTCCTCTTGTATAGATTTGTTTCTGTTTGACAGTCCACCGATCCAGGCGATCTGTGAGGCCTATTACGGGTCAGACAAAGGTAAATTTGGTAGGTAAGATTCGGCCTTAAAAAATTGAGAGCCTATGAAAATTTTAGTACCTACCTATCCGAAAATACCAGATGTTCAAACAGGGGCCCTACCACCACCTCTTATAGCAGTATTGTTTTAAAGTTTCAGCGACTTTTTGTGCAATGACGTTTCTTCTTGTCATGACAATAAGGTACGTCATTGCACAAAAAGTCGCTGAAACGTTAAAACATTCCTATAATTGAATCGCGACAAGAGGTCGTGGTAAGCCCCCAGGGCTTGAATCTGCCTCTGTATCGTAGGCGAACATTGTACCAACTTTGTTTTTTTAGGCGACTGTAGCCTAGAGGTGAACATGTTGGGCTAGCAATCAGAAGGTCCCAGGTTCGATCCCCGGTGGGGCATGCACCAATGGATGAATTTTCATCTATGTGCATAATTTACAGTTCGCTGTCGGTGAGGGAAAACATCGTGAGGAAACCTACCTATTTTCCTCGGGATTAGGTAATAGTCAGTTCCTGTAACACGGCGATAAGGTTCACCACCTGTCACGTTGGTTTCTGACTATCTGGTGAAACGTGGGCTTTGAGTTGGTTAACGCCTCCACAATGTGGTGGTGTGTGGCCACTCAAGCCTCTGACTACCCCCGAATCGGGATAAAAGTCGTGACGTTACATTTGTATTTTTATCATTGCTTTTATTCTGAGTACGTAGCTAACAGTAAAGCTGTCCCAAATAGCTGTCTTCAAACGTGGCCATCACACCGGAGCGGCGACCGTGGCGTGACCATGTGACATATTGACCCTTCGTTAGCCCTTTTAGTGCCATTCTTCCAGCCGTTCCCGCGGATAAGCCTGAAATATGCCCTACGCTACTGTAATTAATAATATCTGACGTTATACGACCAATAAACTGGCGTTTTGGAGGTTATTGCCGTTGTTTGTTACTTCAAGGATTGTTATTAAAAGTGGGAGTTGTTTTTTTGAGTGGTCATGGATTTATATTGTTCTAGTTGTAGAGGTAGGTGCTCCAGTATGGTGGCGATTTTAGCCACTTTTATTGTTTTTACTCTCTGTCAAAGAAATAATTTTTGGGGATTCTTTGGTAGTCAAACTCCTCCACAGTTTACACTGGCGTTTATTCTAGCAGCTCGCCGTTGTTACAATATTTAGATTACCTTATGTAAACAACAAACAGGTCGACACAAAATGGCGCTCTCTCTAACCAGTCTCGCTCAACATGGCCGCCCTCCGACTGTCGGGTGCGTTCGGAAACTGCGAACGCCACACCACCCCCCCACGGAGAAACGAAGCTCACAGGTCGAAAGGAACTTTAACACGTACTTGCCGACCGGAGCGAGTTGTTACAGGAACATACGGGTCGGAACACGAGGCGGATGGCTGTCCAGGCGACGATATGGGCGGCGGCGCGGGCGGCGGGCGGCCGGCTTGCGCGGCTGGTGGCTCAGCTTGTGGTACGTTTGCCGAGGGACCTGCAATAATCGGAAGGCTTTCGAGGTACGCTGGTTTGACTCTGTCGATGCTCACTTCTACCGCCTTTCCACCGGAAGACTCCAACGACAGGGATTTGGACCCTTTCCGAAGAATTTTATAAGGGCCCGTGTAAGGTGGCTGCAGGGCTCTGCGAACCGTGTCGTCCCTGAGGAAGACGTGCGTGGCGCGCTGCATGTCCGGGAACACGAAGGCGGCGGGGCGCGCGTGTCTTGACGCCGGCACGGGCCGTATGGCGGACATTTTGTTCCTTAACTGAGCCACAAACTCGATTGTCTCCGTTACTGGGATGTTAGATTGTTCGATCAGCTCACCCGGTAATCGAAGAGGTTCTCCATAAAGGATTTCCGCCACTGAACACTGAAGATCCTCTTTCAGAGAAGACCGCAACCCAAGCAATACAAGGGGAAGTGCTCTGAACCACGTGTCTGTGTGGCACATCAAGGCACCTTTTAGTTGCCTATGTAGGCGTTCCACCATGCCATTTGCTTGTGGGTGGTAACTTGTGGTGCGAATCCTGTGTGAACCACAAAGGGACATGAGCCTCTGAAAGAGTGCGGACTCGAATTGTCGGCCCTGATCGGTTGTGATAGTGGCTGGTACGCCGTAGCGAGATATCCATC
Source organism: Drymonia ruficornis (assembly GCA_947859195.1). Classification (NCBI taxonomy): domain Eukaryota; kingdom Metazoa; phylum Arthropoda; class Insecta; order Lepidoptera; family Notodontidae; genus Drymonia; species Drymonia ruficornis. The sequence continues at coordinate 9,552,413 of OX401923.1, forward strand.
CACTGATAAACTTCTCTGCCACCTCTTCCGCAGTGATAGTCACCATAGGCCACGCTTCCGGCCAGCGAGAAAATCTGTCAACTGCCGTTAAACAGTAAGTATGACCATTTGAGTACGGTAGCGGACCTATGATGTCTAGATGGACGTGTTTGAAGCGTCCAGGCGGAGTGGGAAAATGTCCCAGTGGGGTAATATTATGGCGTGTTACCTTGCAGCGCTGACACTGTACGCAAGCTCGCGCCCAGGCCCTACAATCCTTTTGGATATTCGGCCACACATACCGCTCTGACACCAGGCGAGCCGATGACCGCACGCCGGGGTGGCTGAGGCTGTGGAGCCTGTCGAAAGCAGGTCGCCGAAATGGTAGGGGCAGATATGGGCGTGATATGCCAGTGGACCTGTCACACAAAATAGTTATATTAGTACCGGGGATACAGACATTTTCTAGTTGTAGGGAACTGTTGTTGCGGATGGTCCTTAATTCGTTATCGTCATCCTGCGCTGTTGCCAGTGCGCTGTAGTCCATTTCCAGAGAAATAGTTTCCACGCGTGACATGGCATCAGCTACTACGTTATCTGCGCCCTTGATGTATTGTATGTCGGTTGTGAACTGACTTATGAAAGACAGTTGATTCAATTGGACCGGTGGCAGCTTCTCTCGACGTTGTACGAAAGCATACAGTAGTGGTTTATGGTCAGTGTAAATAGTTGCGTGCTGTACCTCCAATATATGCCGAAAGTGCTGCACGCTTTCGTACACCGCCAGTAATTCACGGTAGTATGCTGGTTGAGAAGATTGCTTCTCCGTGAGCTTCTTGCTAAAAAAAGCGAGGGGCTGCCACCGGTTATCAATCATCTGCTGTAAGCAAGACCCGACGTGAGTGCTGGAGGCATCTGTAAACAGACCGAGAGGCGCAGACACATCAGGGTGAGCGAGCACTGTCGCAGACGAGAGGTGCTGCTTGCATTTCATGAACTGCTGCTCCAGTTCTGGCGACCATGGGAACGGTTTTGCGCCTTTCCCATTTACGGCAGTTACTGCTTCAATAAGCGGAGCCTGGTGTTTCGCGGCGTTGGGCAAAAATCTACGATAATAGTTGAGCATACCCAAGAAACGGCGCATACCTTGTACTGTTTTAGGGGGTGGGTACTCAATAAGTGCCTTGATGCGGTCTTCGGGGGGACGTGTTCCAGCTGCACTGATGTGATAACCGAGGAAAACGACCTCCGTCAGGCCCAAGCGACACTTCGACGGATTGACTACCACGCCATAGTCTTGTAGACGGGTGAACAAAATGCGCAAGTGCTCTGTGTGCTCTGTGGCATTGCGCGAGAACACCAGGACGTCATCAACGTAGGCATAGCAGAACTCTAGCCCCTGCACAACCTCGTCAATAAACCTCTGGAAGGTTTGTCCAGCGTTACGCAACCCGAACGTCATGTAGGGAAATTCAAACAGCCCAAAGGGCGTAATGATAGCCGTTTTTGGTATATGCGGTTCAAAAACGGGGATTTGTTGATAAGCTTTTGCTAAGTCGATTGTACTAAATATAGTAGCTCCTGTTAAACTTTGGTTGAAATCCCCTATATGACGCACGGGGTACCTGTCTGGTATCGTTCGCGCGTTTAGGGCGCGGTAGTCGCCGCAGGGGCGCCAGGACGCGTCGCGCTTCTGGGTTAAGTGCAGCGGCGAAGACCAGGCGCTCTTTGAAGGTCTCGCCGTGCCGCAGTTCACCATATCGGCGAATTCTTTCTTCGCAACATCCAGCTTAACAGGGCCGAGCCGGCGTGGTCGACAGCTGACTGGTGGCCCTTCTGTAGTGTGGATGAAATGTACAGTACCATGCTTAATTTGCCTGTCAATGCCAGGGGGACGGATGACGTCTGGAAAAAAAGACAGAATGTCATCAAATGGCGATCCAAGTGAGTTTATTACTCTGATGCTTGGCTGTTTGGAGGCACAGAATTGTGCACAAGCCACTTGCCCCGACGTCCCATCAACCAGCTGTTTGGTGGTGCAGTCTGGTAACAGGTGGTAATGTGCCAGGAAATCAGCCCCGATGATGGCAACATCAACATCGGCCACCACAAAACTCCACCGGAAACCACGCTGGAAACCAAAGTTGAGAGTTAGCTGGATTGTTCCATATGTTTTAATCATGGTGCCATTAGCCGCTTGCAGCTGGTAGGTAGTGCATGGGCGCCGCTCTTTGCAGTCCCGTTTGGGATAACAGCATATATCAGAACCAGTGTCAACCAAGAATCGACGTTTTGACTCTGCATCAGTTATAAAAAGGCGACGACTTACTGAGGTGCAGTCAGCTGTCGCCGCTACTGACTGCCTGGGCAGTTTCCCGGCTTGGCTCCAGTCCAGTTACAGGGTGTGATGCACTTCTGGGCCTTACTTCCAAAGCGTGAGTGATACCAGCACATTCCATCACGCTGAACTCTTGGCTTTGAGCGTGATTGTCCAGACACGATTGCAGAGACCTGCGCGGTGAGATTCGCCATTTCACGTTGGAGCTCGAGCATTTGTCCACCCAGGTCCTCAGTAGGTTGAGTGATGCCTACAGCACGCACATGTGGTGCCGTAGTATCCTTTATCTCGTACAGTTTGTCTGCAAGAACACCAAGCTCATCAAGATCGACCGTAGCGCGACTAACCAAGTGAGAGTGTATTTGTGTGGGAAGTCGGCTTGTCCAAATGATACGAAGCAATTTCTCAGGTACTCCCCCAGCGGCCAGCCTCCGCAGGTGCCGAAGGAATGAGGAGGGTTTCCTATCCCCCATTTCCTCTTTCTCTAACACTCGGCGAATTCTTTCCTCGTCCGACTCTGAGAGTCTATTAATAAGAGCAGATTTTAGCTTGCTGTACGGCTCATTCTCCGGTGGATTAGTTATGATGTCATCCACCTCCTCTGAACTGGCGGCGTCTAATTTCGAAACCGCGTGATAGAATTTGGTTTGCTCTTTTCTTATTTTGTTTAATTGAAATTGAGCTTCCAGCGTATGAAACCATAACGCCGGCCGATCAGGCCAAAATGGAGGAGCCCGGATAGTAACGCTATTCACGGCCGTGTCGTCTGACTCCTCGTGCTGCTCGACCGCATCCTCATAATCTTTTGAAGGTAACTTCTCGCCCTCGGTCATGATTGGTTCAAACTTACCTTGAGAATATAAGGAGGTTTTCCTTGTCGAACCGGACGTAATGGGGGTGTGGTGTGGAGACCGTATTCCCCTTACACTATCTTAACCAGTCAGCTTAAACTATAATTTACAACCAAGTGCTCAATACAATGTTTAAGCTGTGCGAGTAACTAATACAATTGTGAAATAATTTCTCGAGTGTAAATACACCGCATAAGTATATAGAAATACTCGGTAATTACAGAAAAACTACTCAGTCACACGAGAACAAATTACTCGTAAATAACAATAACACGAAATTAAAAACAGATGTGTGACAGCAGATCTGACAATGACAACCACAGACCACTATTCTATTGTACGCAGTTACCGTAGACAGGGAATAATTAGACTGTGCTTTCGAGAGTATATATCAAACCAAAAGAATATAATGTCCCAAAACACACGAGTTGACAGTACGCTTGACCGACGACGGGAGTGAGTGCGTAGAAAGAACGAAACACAATTGCTTGTCCGCTTGCTTGCTGTCCAATGAATGCTCAACCCACGATGATAGATGGTTATTCGATAATCACTGCCTAAGTATTAGGTACTTATTGAAAATGTTGTAGGTAAAATAGCTAGGAATAGCAAGGGAACCAATTGCAACTTATCACTTGGCACTTTGGAAATTAGCAACACTTCTCACCGGTACCACATATAAAGCTCGATGTGGTTGGCAAACGATCCTGGGTGTCTTCCTGGTATATAGTGGGGCTGGACGCCCACCACCCGCTGGTAAACGGCCTCCCAACTATCCACGTAGAAGGCGCGCAGACGACGACGACCACCGTAGGTAGCGCAACGCTAGGATAGCGGCGCGCCCAGTAGCTGAGCTGCGTATCGTGACGTGCGACGGGGTCACCAATTTGGGGATTCTTTGGTAGTCAAACTCCTCCACAGTTTACACTGGCGTTTATTCTAGCAGCTCGCCGTTGTTACAATATTTAGATTACCTTATGTAAACAACAAACAGGTCGACACAAAATGGCGCTCTCTCTAACCAGTCTCGCTCAACATGGCCGCCCTCCGACTGTCGGGTGCGTTCGGAAACTGCGAACGCCACAAATTGATTGATTTATGAAAGTTTGTATGAAAATCCATTTCCAGAAACGCAGACGAAGTCGCGGGTCAAAGCTATTTTAACAGTAAAACTCACAAGGTTTCTTTGGGCATGCAAGTACTACTGTATTTTTTGCACTGTGTCACTGCATTTTTTGTTATAGACAAAAGAGAATTTAATAAAATGTTAAGCGTGATCTTGCTAAACTTAACTAGTGACGCGACTTCGTACGCGTGGAATTTAACAAATAAAAATGTTAAAATGTTAAATAAAAATGTTACTGCTTATAACAGCAACTAAAGTCCCGTTAAAATTAACCGAAACAGACAGACAATAATTTTAAAAATAGTATTTTGTTATAAGTGCCATACATTCTCATTTACATACAAAGTCATATACATTTAGTAAAAAGCTGTTTCATTTCATTTTGAAATTACAAACAGTCACTTCAATTTTGTTTATTTCTATAGATGAATGCAGTCGGCGTAACTTTTCTTATTTTCTCTCAATTATTTTCACGCCTACCTAAAGGGAGTGGATGACAGCAATATCAAAAACGGTAAGTCCTCTCTTGATTTATGGCAAATGGTAACACGTCGAAGGTCTAAGGAACGATTAATCAACGCGCTAGAAAGAATAGGCACCAGCATATGCTCTGTTGGTTTGACATGAGGAATGAAACTGATATTGGTAGACACATATCGAAGCCGTACACTGACTAATATCAAGGACCAAAGAGGTATTTTCAAAACGATCTGCTTACGATTCTACAATGAATGTGTGTCGATGAAAATTAGTAAACGTTTCTTGCAACCAAGGCTAGAAAGACTCCTTCAAAAGTGTCTATACACAGCTTAGAATTTTTTTGCAAAGTACTCATCTCCTATATGAGCTTGCTCTCTTAGTAGATTTTTTACGGTGCGCATCATGCATGTCTTAACACTAATTGGCGTACCTACTTATATTTATAATATCTTCTATTGTGTTATAATACCCTTGTACTTTTCCAGACCAGAGTTAAGAAAATGCTTATTGAGAATCAATACTATAATCATATCTAAAAATCAACTACTAACGAACACTATAGTAAAAGAAATCATCGAAATCGGTCCATCCGTTGCGATTCCATAACACATTTTTATATAATGTGCGGTATGTGCGTATGACGTCACACGAGGCCGTCGGATTGAAGGCGCGCTGTACCCGCGCCGGCCCGCGCCGCCGTTCATTACAAAGCGCGCGTGGCCCAAATGACGTCACAACAACAGCGCGCGACCTCGCTAGTAATTTGGTCACAGCTTCGTCAATTTTTGTCGTAGACCAAAAATTTTTGGTCTGTATGTTATAGATTTCTTAGCTCTATAAATCTGCATTCTCAACTAAATTCGTTACGGGTCTCCAATGGTATAAGTATAAAAATAACCGCAATCTCGCTTTATAGAAATCTTTATAGACAACTTTTGGAAAATATTAAGGTCCATTTGAAATGATTGAACATGTGTCGGTTCCAGCTCCCGCCGCCGCCGCACATCGAGCTAGTGATGGCCATGCCGTACCTCCGCACAGCGTTCAAGAGGCCGACTGTCAGAGTACGACGTGAGTATTTCATTATTTAACCTGAGGATTAATGTTTGGAATCTTGGATTCAATTAAAGATTGGCAACTTGTCTTTATGTTTTATGAGGTGAAGTTAGTGGCTATGCACACGGAGCAACTTTAGTTGCCGAAACTATCAACTTTTAAATGGTTTTTTGGCAGTTGCAGCCAACAATTGCCAGTTGCAGCAACAGTTGCCGCGGTTGCCGCGATTGTTTTTTTTGAAAACAGCTAGTTGCGAGTTGCCAGTTGCCGCAAATGTTGCCCGTGTGCATAGCCCCTTAGGTAGGTTACTTTTACGATTAAGCTGTGGAACGAACTCCGTCCAGTTTTTCCCAAGAGACTACAGCATGGGGTCAAGAAAGGTGTCCAAAGGTTTTACAAGGTGGTCGGAGGCTACTGTAATCGCTTAACATCAGACGGTCCGAGCTCTTGTTTGCAGCGTTAGTGAAAAAAAACCGGACAAGTGCGAGTAGGACTCGCGCCCTGAAGGTTCCGTACAAATTGGGACCTCCATACAAACTTCCACCCCTTATTTTACCCCCTTAGTGGTGGAATTTTCGAAATCGCTGAACTTATTACTATTTCTTATTTGTAAATAGTAGCTTAAATAAAAATTTTCATCTTTCTAACTTCAGAAATGAGGGACTTTCATACAAACTTCCACCCCTTATTTTACCCACTTAGGGGTGGAATTATCCAAAATCCTTTCCATGCTCCATCTTCTACACTGTAAAAGGTACCTACTGTTTAAATTTCATGTTTGTAACTCCAGCGGTTCGGACTGTGCACGTCTTGACAGACGGACAGACAGACAGACAAACGGACAACAAAGTGATCCTATAGAGGTTCCGTTTTTTTCCTTTTGAGGTTTGGAACCCTAAAAAACCGCATTTTGTGACGCTTTGTCGACTCTTATGTATTGCACTGGGCTATTATAATAAGTTTACATACAGACTCAATGGCCTTGTCACTATTATAAGCTCTCGAGTTATCTTTGCTACGCTACGATAAATCCGCTACGACGCTACACTACGCTACGCGCGTCATGTCTGTGTCCACTTCTATTTCCAAGTACGCCCCCGTACCACGCTGAGCGGCAGTGGTAGTGACAGGTTGCACGTTCTCAAGACACGTGTTTCAACGTGCTTGGTGGACGAAATTGTTCGTAATAGGCTTTCTAGACCAGGGATTCCCAAACTGGGTTCCACGGAACTTAGGGGTTCCGTAGAATAGTCATCAGGGTTCCGCCTAAATTATTTATTATTAGCTATTAAATAATACCATGGTTACAAGTATTATTTTGAAATAGCGCAAAATATGTGATGAGAAGGACTCAAGGTCATTACTTTTAGGTATGTAAATAGGTAGGCAGTTAGCAAGCATTCAGTTGTTAAGTTGGTGGTAGGAGTGAATACCCTGAAAGAGCCAAAAAGGCAATCTTAAAATTGCTCCCATTCGTCACAACGTATCGTTGTGAAACAGGCTTTTCAGCCTACGTTTATACAAAAAACAAATAAAGGTCAAGATTGAATGCTACCTCAGATATACGCATACAATGTCGGACATAATACCGAACTATAAAACAATTATTCATAAAACAGTAATACAATTTCATTCTTCACATTAAAACTTTAAGTTAAAAATAATGTGTTTCAATTATATTACACATTTCTTAAAAAATAAATGTTCTTATATAAATTTCAGTGTTGATTTGTAATCATTTGATATGGGGTTCCATAAAATAAAAGGTATTTGGTTGGTGTTCCGTTATCTTTAAAGTTTAGGAACCCCTGTTCTAGACGGCTTCAATCCAGCGTTCCAACAGGGGTGACCTTGGTGGGAATTTTGTTTCCATCCGCGGATTTGTGTTTAATTTGGATTACATCTGCTGTCTACATGGATGGCAACAAGCATGGTCACCCTTGATGGAACGCTGAATTGAAATCGTCAAGCCGGCCTATAACCACATCGGTAATTAATGGTAAACTATTTGTATTGAAAACTGTTTAATTGAATTTAATTGTTGAGAAAATGGAGGTTTATAATTGAATTTTAACTATGTGAATGTACTATTATATTCAAATCTACGCCAAACATTAATCAATGTCCGGTTGGAATAAAGAAGGGATCGAAAAGAGGATATTAAAAAACAAATTTAAATTTTATTTCCTGGTGATAAGGGTGGAAATTGGTTCCATCTGTCGCCCGTCCCGGCAGACGGCCGTTTCATTAGCCTGATGTAATGAATTCTGAAGTCGATATTCCGAACGTGATTTTTTTTATTATGATAGGAATGAAAATATGTCAGTTTATTTTTATTAAGTACCTTTGGAGTAATACGCTTGATTTAATTTAGGCAATGTGGTTATAAAGGTCTCAAGAAAAGAAAATATTAGTACCTACTACGTCTACATTACTACATACTTGATAATCTGCCTTTACAGAGTGTTACAATCGGTTTACAATGGCATTACAAAGCTTTTTGTCATGAGAACTTATTCCTTAAGTCATTGTAATTTAATTCAAATTTCACTTATTTGAGAGCTAAGCTTATTAGCAGAGATCGGAGTAGGTAGATTGATTTTTCGTACTTGCGCCATGAGGTCATTACATGGACATGCCATTTTTTCCGGAATTACCGGAAATGGAACTGGGATGTCAAAACATTTCGTAAAAATATATTAAAATGAAAAACGTTTAAGTGAGCAAATTACATCATTTATTGTTGTTTATTTTTAATCTTCATCGGTTACAATTTGTACATCCTGATTATGTGTCTCTATACAATTAAAATAAATGACCATAAGTTTTTCAATGTTTTTTAATTTGAATCTATTTCTTTTGACGTCTAAAATCCATTTATAAGTAGAAAATGATCTTTAAACATCTGTAGAAGTCTGAGTCTTATCCATATTAACATATACGTTTGACGTCAATAACCTTAAATCAATCTATAGTACGTTTTTTATACTTGTCCTATTTGGTAAGCGAAGATGGCGTCCAGCGGGGCGATTGCGTAACTTTTTTGTCAATATTTCAGTGGTTTCGTATATAATTGACACAGGATGAACGAAACCAATTGAAACATTGACAAAAAAGTTACGCAATCGCCCCGCTGGACGCCATCTTTGCTTACCAAATAGGACAAGTATAAAAAAACGTACTTTAAATACTCCGATCTCTGCTTATTAGCATTATTTTAACTCTACAGTAATGCAAGTAAGATAATACACCTGCGTACCTATTTATTAAACCTCAGCTCACATGCCCTCGTAGATATAACAGCCGAGCACTCATCCACCGCAGTCACGTGTATATTTAATTCACCCCAAGCCAAGATAAGGTTAGCAATAATTATAAACTCCTTTATATGACGCGTACGACCTCGGTGTGGTATGTGAGCCTGAGCCGAATATTTTATACTCCTCACCTGTATTAAGCATACAGGTTTTATTCCAAAAAGGAATTAATAATAATATCCTGGGACATTTTTAACAGACGGCTACCTGATCCCAAACTAAGCAGAGCTTGTACTATGGAAACCAGATAACTGATATTATTACATATACTACTTTTTTACTACTTTACTACTAAATACATACTTAATATACATATACACCCAGACTCGGGACATACAGACATGTTCATGCAGACAAATGCATGTCCCGGGTATGAATCGAACCTACGACCTGCAGCGTAATAGGCGCCACTACGCCAACAGATTAAATTGTATTGGTGGTAGAGCCAAGCCACATACGGGCTGGCTCGGTAGTACCACCCTCTCACAGAAGATCGGCGTAAAGTAGCTATTAAAGCTGCGTTTCGTTTTTGATGAGTGAGACCCGGAAGCCCAACAACCCCCCTTCGCCCATCCGTCCCACTCCCCTTAAGGTCGGCAACGTGCGAGCGATACCCTTGGTATTGTAAGCATCTATAGGATAAGATAACGTAACATCAGGCGGGACGTACGTTTGTTTGACACCGTAGTCAGGTTTTTAAAAGCGATATAACATGAGTAAACACCGTGCAGTGTATATGTATATTAAGTATGTATTTACAAATAAAAAAGTAGTATATGTAGTAATATCAGTTATCTGGTTTCCATAGTACAAGCTCTGCTTAGTTTGGGATCAGGTAGCCGTGTGTAAAAAATGTCCCAGGATATTATTATTATTAACTAACTTAAACTAGCGAGCATATTTTGCAATTTGCACAGTGCTAGGTGAGCGAGTGTGCTTAAATTGTTTGGTTTAGGGCCTCCGCAGACTTGCTACTTTTAGCATCGGCGATCGGCGATTTTGAGGCTGCGTCTCGCTCGTTCGCGCTCGAGGAAACGCGACGCAGCATCGATACGCCACAAAATCGCCGGTCGCCGATGCTGAAAGTAGCTAGTCTGCGGAGGCCCTTAGTGATCCAATCGTATAGGCATCTCGGACTCTTCACTATTTTATAGCGCTCTGCAAATTCTGCTCTGCCCACTTAACACTTTTTAACTACATTTAAATATTAAATCGTTTTGTAGGCTACATCACTATCGCAAACTTTATGTAAATTCTGCTTCAGCGCATGTCAACGTTTTGCGAAATTAATCCTCGGCATTATCCTTGCATAAATTAGTCGTTAATGCCGCGAGGAGACAGAGGGATGTAATCCATATTCATTTGTTGCTCTGTTAATATTCCGGTTATTACAATTAAAGGGAACGGAATCGACAACGATATATCTCCGGATTCTTGTCTCCAGAAAGCTCTAGCATGACTTTTATTGTCGCTAGTCGCCAGCGTTTTTGTAAAATATTTATAAGACAATGAATTAGTTAGTAGGCTGAAGTGGCAGTGGGCGGGGCACATAGCCCGAAGAACTGGTCGAGGAGGCAGAAAGGTTCTTGAGTGGCGACCACGTACCGGAAGACGCAGCGTGGGTAGGCCCCCCACAAGGTGGAACGGTGACCTAGTGAAGGTCGCGGGAATACGCTGGATGCGGACAGCGCAAGACCGGTCATTGTGGCGCACCTTGGGGAGGCCTATTTCCAGCAGTGGACGCCTTTCGGCTGAGATGATGATGACGATGATGAGGCACTTAGATTGATACGTATGCGACATAAGGGGCTTTATCATTTTTATTATTGTTTTTAACTAATTAACCTACTAAACCTACTACAGATTAATTGTACTTTGTAGAATAATATACAGGATCATTGGTAAAACACTAACAACCTTGCAGGAGCGTATTACTGCCATCACAAACATCACATTTAAAATGTATGAAACAAGAAAATATGCTCATCTAGAGGATAGCCGTGATCAGTTTAGATATTAGGGCAAAGTGGAATACAACCATGTACCATGGCTTTTCTCTAGATGAGAAAAAAAAATCATACATTTTATAAAGTGATCTTTTGTTAATTTCTTTTTTTGTTTTGTAAAAAATCATAGAACAAAAGTTGTTGTTTTTGATGTCAGTACGCCCCTGCAAGGTTGTTAGTGTTTTACCAATAACCCTGCATACTGAGTAGAAGTGGGTGCTTAAACGAAAAGCCGTTTGAAAAGTTCGCTTTTTTAAGTAAGCGCCTAAGCGCGCTTACAAATTTAAGCGTGTTGCTTTTAAGCAATGACGGCAAGAAACAGAAGAAATTCCAAAAAATTCCAAAAAGTAACCTTATTTGTATGACAATACAGTTCAAATCAATATTTAATTAAATTTAACCTTATTTCTTTACCCATAAAAAGCAATAATTTATAATACATTATATTAGATTAAAAACCATATTTCCATGCTCCATGCACTATCAATTTTTCAGCGCGTAAGTTTTTGGCTTTTTGCTTGAACTTATGTTTAGTAAGCATTTTGCTTTTGTTGTCCGTTTATTGACGGACGAATTTTTGTTTAATTTAAAAAAGCAGAAAAGCAGATAAGCACTTTTACAACGACTTTTAAAAACAAGCACAAGCGTAACAACGTGCTTTTAATATAAAGCCGTTTATCACATCTTTAATACTGAGGTATATGGTCATTTTAGACATGTTAGAGGTAAAGAAGGCGAAAAATAAGCAGTATATATTAATGTAGTTATGTACCTACATATAAAACGGCTCCACCCATTTTAATAGCACATCCTTTTCCTACGAATATTACATTCTTGTTATAACGTTTACAGGTAAAAAAATAATTAAATATCCGAGAGTAGAAATTTGGAGCAGAATCAGGTAAACCCGCGAAAAAATAACACGGAATATTATTCCATAATCCTAATCATAACAACCTCTAAAAACAGTACTTAACAAATTAAACTCAATTACTGCCTAATTTCTCTGCAAAAAATACAAGCGTTTGAAAATAAGTAGAATAACTGAGAGGGAGTTTATTCGGTCCTCCTTCCCCCAGGGACGGGTGGGGTCAGAGTTGGCGAACTTATAATGCGTAATCCTTGTCCCGCGCCAAACAAAGACCCGCACATAGGGAAAACTCGTTTCTGCCCAGAGTCGCTAGACCCTTATATTTTAGGAAAATTATTTTCTGTGTCCACCTTACTACTTATATTCTTAACTCAGGGTAAGTAACAGTTTCATCAAAAAGTGTTTTTTTATAAATCCTAACCCCCTTATTCATAGAAAGTTATAATCGACCTGCAGTGGAGTTACAAATCACATTTGTTCCTAAAAATGCCTTTCATAACCATTGCAAACTGGGCAAAATCTCTATGAATAAGGAGGTAAATGTTTGCAAATGTTAAGACTGGACCGGCACCTAACGAGGCATGTTTGAATGCTATCTCCTCTTAGTCGAGTGAAGTAAAAATTAAAAAAAAAATATCACCGTATTTATTGAAGCCTCATCTTTAAAAAATAAGCAGGAAAAAAGTGCTACATATTGCTCTTTTAATATTTAAAAAAAAAAGCCAAAGTGAAGCTGTATTCGCCTTAAAATTTCTATCTCCTTCTAAACGGCTTGGAAATTTTAATAATTTTTTTGACCAAAATATGGAGAAAGATAAAACCAAAAAAAAAAGTTCGATTTTGGTGATGCAATAGTTTTAGTCACAATTAATGATTTTCGATATATTCGCAACAAAAGTGGGCGGGGTTTGTGCGCTCTCGACCAATCAAGACGGCCAAAACGCTCGGCTGGGAAGCGGGGCCTTAAACACCATATTTTAGTTTTTGCTCTCAAACAAATGTTTATTGCAAGCTGCAGCACTGATGAGCACTGTTTTAAAACTAACACACTGTGTCCACTGGCAAGTAACTTCCGCAACTTCTTGCAGAAGTCAATTGCCGACTTGTTTCCACTGACTGCAATTTTACACAACCGTGTACACGTGGGACTTGCAGCAAGTTCGGCAAGTCGCAGAAGTCCACTCGCGCGAGCGTTTACACATTGGAAGTCGGCTCGCTTGCGCAAGTCCACTTGTGCCAGATTTCTTGCCAGTGGACACTTGGCATTAGGAAAGAAAGTAGGTATATTCTTCTAATAATATTATGAGTACATAGCAAAAACAACGACAAAAATATTGTTGTTTTTCTTAACATAAACAATACAAGACTGTACCAAACGTAATTCCATAGACAATCAATCATGGCCGCCACACGAGCTGTCAGTGTTCCCGCCAAAACAGCGGCCGACAAGCCACTTCATTAATTAAGTCAAGTGTTACACGATTAATATTGGTGTCATCGTTGGTGTCATTGTTGACTCGACAGCGCCTTAGTAAATGAATATAATGTGTAACATGCCGTAGACATTGCTATTTGGATTCCGCAGTATCTAGATACCACTCCAGTTGGTTAAAATCACTGGTTATTTGGGAATCGACATAATTATTTATCTGTAGGCCTATTACTAGTCCACCAAGCCAACAAGACACTCGGGTATAAGGGTGCGTTTCCATTGAAGCTGGGCGGAGTGGAGCAGAGCGGCGGACTGTGATTGGCCAACTGTGATGGGCCAAGAGCGGCGTGGAGCTTTCGAGCACTGTGATTGACCAATTCACGGTCCGCTCCGCTCCACTCCACCCAGCTCCGCTTCAATGGAAACGCACACTCAAGATCAAATGATACATACATATAATCACGCCTGTTTCCCGTAGGGGTAGGCAGAGACCACTTCTTTCCACTTGCTACGATCCTTACATACTTGTTTCGCTTCACTTAGATCAAATGATAATAAGTCAATGATTCCGCGTTCCTCCCACCACGTAGTGGGAGCTACTGCCACAGGGGTGACCAGGACAATGCCTGGTCACTCCACAACGTTGTGAACCGCGGAATCATTGAATTATTATCATTTGATATTTATACCCGAGTGCCTAGTTGGCTTGGTGGAGCAGTACGTAACTTTTTCGCCCATGTTTCAAATGCGTAGCATAGCGTAGGCCGCTCAGCTCACTACAACGGAAGATTGCGAGTGCGGGCGCCAGAAGCAAATTTCGGAAACGGCCTTTCATTGTACGGTAGCCATAGTACAAGCGTTGCTTAGTTTGGGACCATACAGTTAGTGTCCTTATCTGGTGATATTTATTTATTTTATTTATTCCGTTGTTTCCAGCGACATCATCGGAGATGTACAACAGGTGTGGTCGCAGTGCGGTTGGTGCCCTCGACGGGCGTGGACTGGTCGCCGTCATCAAGCGGCAGGTGCCGCTAGCAGGCCAACTGGACCACCAGCTCGCGTGGGGCCAGGGCTGGGGATGGGTCACTCTGCCGAACGGTGTTTGGAGCGGACGTGAGTTGTAATAGTGGACTGATAAACAAACCATAATGAAAGTAACGAGTTGTCGTTATTTGACAAAATAACGATTTATCGCTACTTTCCAAAATAACGAATTATCGTTACTTCACAAAATAACGATTTATCGTTACTTAACAAAATAAAGATTTATCGTTACTTTTCAAAATAACGATTTATCGTTACTTAACAAAATATCATTATTTATCGTTACTTGACAAAATAACGATTTATCGTTACTTGACAAAATAACGATTTATCGTTACTTAACAGGATATTAATTTATCGTTACTAAGCAAAGTAAAGATAACACTGTCCAAAGTATGGCAGCAGTAATTTTGATACACCTAAAAGTTAAGAGCTAACTTGGTCGGAGTCACTTTGAGGCAACCGTCCATATAAGTGTCATATATTTTCTGTTGGAGCATCTGTTATTATTGAAACGTTACTTCAATCCCTTTTCCAGGTCTAACCTGGTCCCAAGAAGGCGAGGATTTCGCCCTCCACGCGATGCCTATCATGCACCACACTAACGTCTCCCAAGCGTGCTCCATGCTAGACGGGGTCACGGCATATGAGGCGTCCGCTTATGAACAGGCTCTGGCCGAGTACGATGACACCGGCACCGACGACTGGGATTTCGGGGTGGACTGCGGAGATTTCATGATGTAAATCTGACGGAGATGTCTGGAATTGCGTTTGGAGAAAGAATTACTTGAACAGGCGTGTCCACAACACGCACATGCCGTGCAAGGCTGCTCACCCACATACCTCGCGAAGCTCGCGGTAGCCTCAGTCGCATGCCGCGCGAGGTGAGTAGCTAGGCATACTAGGCTCTAGGCAGAGAAGGGTACCTGTACCCGAGCAATCAGTTTGACAGCGTTCTGTCTAGACTAGGCGAGGCAAATGACAGCGCTCGGGTGAGATAGGGCGAGCATTTGCCTCGCGCGTGGCATGTCAAACTTCGCGAGGCAAAGATGCTTCGCGCGGCATGCGCGTGTTTTGGACACGACTAATTATTAGTCACGCAATAATACAATCTCTCAAACTTTGAAAATTTGCAGCTAACAGCATTGCTCTTTGAGCGAAACGTAAGTAAAGTAAAGCTTACTTAAGTAATAGCAAGTATTTTTACAAGTGTTTGATATGTTGCTAGGAACAGCAACTGCCTGCTGAATGGCTACTTAGCTGCCTCCAAATGTATTTCCAGAGACAAGTATCGTGTTCTCACCAACTTTGTATTGCATAGTAAGGTAGTAAAACTATGGTGGTTCTGACCAAAGCTCAAAGCTTTCAAAGACGAGATATTTTGAAGATACGACACTAATTCATGATGCCAAAGAATATACCTACGACATTGTTTATAAGTAATGTAACATGTGCTGGTCACGATAAATAAAACGATGTGCCAATTATGAGATTCATAGTGAAATGATTAAAATATTATAATACATCTCATGAATTTTGTATCACCAAGAATATTTCAAGCAAGAAAATAATTTTCTGATGTTGTCAAAATGTTGAATTATTGGGAATTCCGACAAATATACGGAAAATAACTGGGATTTAATAATGACATTTAAAGATGCTTGTCATCAAATAATACATTTAATAAAAAAACAGTAAATGGCTCCTGGGCCCCTACCACCAACTCTTATAGCAGTATTGTTTTAACGTTTCAGCGACTTTTTGTGAAGTCGCTGAAACGTTAAAACGTTCCTATAATTGAATCGCGATAAGAGGTCGTGGTAAGCCCCCAGATATTGGAAGGCGATCGAATAATAAGATTGGGTATTCCCAATTTAAAGTATCCGTTTAATAGTTGCATGCTCTATAGTGATTGATGTATGTCTTAGAAAAAGATGTGTGTAGCCATGATTTTCAAATTCTACGGCCTATCGATACAGTCTAGGATGTTCAATGTAGGATTAGCAGTATCTCGACCTCTCAGAGCGATATTTATTTAGGTACAATATTATTTACGAAACCTTTGATACTGTCTGTTTAATCTTTGATAAATTGTAAAATTGATTGTTTTTTAATTCAGTATCTATTTTATTATACACGTTACATTTTGAGGTAATATTAATGCTGTTAACAGAGTTGGAAACAAATAATTTTTAACGTTTGGAAAGAATGCCACAAGTTTTCGAATATTTTACGTGACATCACAAACCAGGGTATAATAATGCTTATATTCTCAACATACTGGGCTCTAAGTTGCTTAGCCATTGCCATTGAGCTGCTATAGTGACCGACCCTCTGATTGGTCGGCAACCGGCTAATCCCTCTGATTGGGCGGTCAGAATCCACTGACCAATCAGAGGGCCGACTTAGGCCCTGTTCATATTTCACAATTGATATAAAACGTCGCACAAAATGAGAGTTATTTGAGTAACGGAGTATTGATATAGAAAGTAGGATAAGTACAATGCGCTTGGCCCCATATGACACCAATTAACGAACAAAATATATTTACTCATTCGATGCGTGAATACAATCGTATTTTAGCGGTAAGTCGATGTTAGTGTTAGTAAATGTGGTCGGTAGAGATATAACCTAACTGGACGTGAAACACCGGAAGCCTTTTAAAAGTACATTATTATTTTTAAGAGGGTTCTGTATACCAAAATTGAGATTTTGGGGTATCGTCGGCGTAGGTGTGTGGTATATTAGTACAATTATTTAATGAAAATATCTAGTCGCTATAAAATCTTCCGACCTACCCAAAGACTGCCTATTGTTATATTACCTGATACCTGTGTTGTGTGTAACCCTAGGCATGGTACGCGACATGATGTCCCTCGCCCCGCGAACGCTACATTGCAAGGCACTGAATATTACGCTTTAAAAAAAAACTGGTATACAAATAAATAAAATTGAAGTGACTGTTTGTAATGTCAAAATAACAGCTTTTTATTTCTTATCGTATGGTTAGTGGCCAACCTAGGGTCAGAGTTGTTCAAGCCGAAGGCCTCTAACATGGCTTAACGACTGCTGTCTAGATAACAACAACCCGGACCGACTTTTTACGTGCCCTCCGAAGCACGGAGACGCTCAGTTCAAATGCCACTAAACGGTCACCCATCTCTGCCTGACCCTGCCAAGCGTTGCTTAACCTCCGATCGTTTACCGATCAGTGATTGCAGCTGGCTATGAGCTTTTTACTAAATGCATAATAAGAAAGTCGGTACCTACTTATGACAAAAAAGCAATGTATGTGATAAAAATATCTCAGTCAGTGTCTTTAATACTGATGCATACCGTTTTTATTTGCGAGTTTTGAGAATTTTACCAAGTTCTGCCGCCCCCGAAATTTTGCCGCCCTAGGCTCGGGCCTACTGAAATAGAAATCCGCCCCTGGCACGAAGGCGGGCAGAGCTGGTAATAGGATTATTAAAAATATTGATAGAGCCGAAGTGAAGTTGCTTTATTTCATGATAGAGCTCAGATGGAGTCTAGCTCTCAGAGTATTTTTGGAGCTGGTTCTGATCTACCTAAATCTAGGACCCAATCCATTGTTTGCCAATCATTGATGGCAGGTGCCAAAAGATTGTTTGTAAAGTTTTACAGTCGACATAAGTCGTTGAACATTCTCTTTTTTCAAATCGGTATAATTCTTTACAACCGTTGGTGACCATTTGTCGTCTCCAATATATTATTGAACTATTGTTTAGATCAATAAAAAACATGGATTTGGAACAAAGCAAAAGAGTGCACGCGATTTGCAATACTGATAATGTTTAGCGACTTGGTCGCTGACTGTACCTAATAGCCGATTGTAACAAATAGTTTAATTGCACGTTAACGAACTTAAAAGATCGCCGGTTTAATACGCTTGGGCCAAAGTGCGATAATTATTTTTCTAATCGACTTTTAGTACCTAATAATGCACACAGAAGCAGTTAACAGTTCCTTGCAATGTAGGAATAGATGTTGTAGCAAAATATTATATTATATACGAATGTAAATTAGCATAACTAAATAGATTTAAATGAGATAAATTATTAAATCACAATAATATTTTATATGCATCCCAAAATAAATGGAACGCGGGTTTGATTTGAGTAGATTATTAATTTAAAAAAGCATTTCCTAATGATAAGTGATCGAAATTATTTTACTTGTGAAATATTATTTCCTTTAAAATGTTTATATCTTTTGAAGATAAATGCCTATTTAAGTTATGGTCATGCATGGGTCAAGAAATTTTGCTTGTTTACAAAACAAGACGATTGCGAATCGTAAAATGAGAGAAATAAAGCTCATAATTTATTGTATTGAAAATGTCATATTACGTAGTCCTAATCCTTTATTTCAGATAGATGATAATGTACTAACAATAATAGCTTTTTGTGTGTCTATTATTTTTGTTGTCTACTATTGTAGTCTTGAGTTAGTAGAAACTTGGTTCGTTTAATTGATTTAAAGCCGAGACGATCGGTCAACTGGTTTGATTTCACACAAACAAGGCTACTGTCATTGATATATTGTATAATACAATTTAGAAAAAATGGCAATAATAAAGTACCTTAGGCCAAGTTCACCAGCACATTAACGGACCCTTAGAGCAGTATCCCATTGGTTGATGTACTAGCAACAGTCACTTACTGCTCTAACGGTTAGTTAGTGTGTTGGTGAACTCAGCTTAAAGTCCACCTAAGTCCTTCAACTTTTAGGGGTTCTCAATCAAACCATTTGATTTGTCTCGAAGCTTTATGGCCAAGTGCACCATCACAGTAACGGAACATTAAGAGTAGTGATAGATAGATAGATATAACACTTTATTGTACACCATACACATACAGGACAAAAATTAAAAACAAATCAAGAAATAAACAACAGTGTACAGTATGGGCGGTCTTATCGCAAGCTGCGATTTCTTCCAGACAACCTATTGATGTTCGGGTAACAGTCGTTTACTATTCTAACGACACGTTAGTGTGTTGGTTAACTCGGCGCTTAGACAGCAATAATGATTCTCAACGATAAATATGACGAGTAAAGTAACCACGAAATACTTTTGTATGTGACGCTTGTGTTATTTCGATATTAATTTCAATTAAATATTATTTATTCATTTAATCAGACGATTGTTCGAAAATTTTACGAACAAATGATCAATGTTTGAATACCATCTACGATCGTCTGATTAAAGTTTTTGTTTTGTTAAGTTTAATATAAAATCACTGGTATTACCAACTAATAAATATATAACATTGGATTAAATATTTGTATGCTGACTAATTATATCGGTGTCCTAATTATTTTAGGACCACATATTAAATAATAGGTATAGATTCTTGTAAAATTGTCTAGAAAATCGTGTCAAAGTTAGACATTACCATACCGTGTGAAGAAACTAAACATTTAATACCAGTGATGAGCCCAAACTTAGCGTAAATTAGTGAAACGGGAACGTGGATTAGCTGATCGTAGCTAGATCGACGTCGTGTGTGGTGTGACTCGCCAGAGAATAGGGACGTTCACTCAAAATATGAATGTTTGTATGTAATTTTTGTTAATAAACGCCTCTCGGGGACAGCTTTGTTTTATTTCCCTGCCCACTGATTGAACCCAATCTTTTTTTTTTTTTTCGTTTTGGCGTCGCTTTTCGCATATGCCAGTGTCAAGTAAAATATAATATTACAATTTTTTTGCTGCCTCAAGCACAGCAAACCCTATCAGTAAAGTGGCGGATACTTTACTGACAAATTACTAGACTTTTTGGAGGAACCTGAAAATCATGTTTTACCACTTTTGTTATAATTGCCCACACTCACGCACATTTATGAACATATTACACATTATAATACAAGGAAACACAAGTTTTGGAAATTAAAACAAAAATGACAACATCACTTTTCCACTTCCC
The DNA here is from genome assembly GCA_947859195.1 of Drymonia ruficornis. Classification (NCBI taxonomy): domain Eukaryota; kingdom Metazoa; phylum Arthropoda; class Insecta; order Lepidoptera; family Notodontidae; genus Drymonia; species Drymonia ruficornis. The sequence goes on from OX401923.1 coordinate 9,572,860, forward strand.
GCCAAAAAGTCAAACCCAATCCTTCCTACTTCCCATCCCACTAATATTATAAATGTGAAAGTTTGGATGTATGGATGGATGTTTGTTACTCTTTAACGCAAAAACGACTGAACGAATTTGGATGAAATTTGGAACACAGATAGTTTATAACCTGGATTAACACATAGGATACTTTTTACCCCGATAGTATGTACCCGTGGGATAAATTATGCGCGGTCGAAGTCGCGGGCAAAAGCTAGTAATATTATAAATGCGAAAGTAAGTGTGTGTGTGTAAATGTTTGTTACCACGTATCTTCATAACTACTTAACCTATTTTAATGAAATTTTAAACGTAGATAGTGTAGGTTCTGGAATAAGACAGGCTAATCTAACACATCAATTTACACGCGGGCGAAGCTGCGGGGCACAGCTAGTAAATAAATAATTATCGCTAAAATATCACACTAACTGTATGGACCTGAACTAAGCAACGCTTGTACTTTGGCTACAATAGACCAGGGCCCCGAGTCTGTTAACAATTGTCCATTGCGAAACCACTGGTCTCTTAATATCTTCGTGAATTCTTCATTATAAATCGTAAATTCTCGGCGGTCAACATGTTGTCGGCATCTAGAAGTTCTCTGGCCGACAACATGCCGACCTCCCAAAAATAACGATTTAATAATAATAATAATATCCTGGGACATTATTTTTACACGCGGCTACTGATCCCAAACTAAGCAGAGCTACTATGGAATACCAGATAACTGATATTACTACATATACTACCTTTTGTTTGTAAATACATACTTAATATACATAATTACACCCAGGCTCGGGACATGCAGACATGCAAGTTCATGCACGCAAATGCATGTCCCGGGTAGGAATCGAACCTCTGACCTGCAGCGAAATTGCTGCAGGTCTGCTTCCCTGCTGAATTGGGTCCGTTTGCGGCTAGCATAGTCGATAATTGTTTTTCTTTCTTTTTATATTTATTATTGTTTTGTCTTGCTAGTCGTAATAAAGTTTTTCTTTCTTTCTTTCTTTTCTTTTCAGCGTGAAAGGCCGAATCAACCACGCCAACGGGCCCGTCAAATTAGATTAATTAGATTTAGGTACAATGAAGAATTCCAGAATATAATCAGGCTTTCTCGTTCATCGTACGAAACACAGTAGTACACAGATGTAGCTACTTTACGCCGAGTCGAAATTTTCCGGATAACCGATAAACGATAGGAGAAGTATAATTAAGCATGAGAGTATAAGTGATACCTAGGCATGCTGTACGAACGGATAAGGGCCTCCGCAGACTAGCTACTTTTAGCATCGGCGACCGGCGATTTTGTGACGTATCGATGCTGCGTCGCGTTTCTTCGAGCGCGAACGAGCGAGGCGCAGCATCAAAATCGCCGATCGCCGATGCTAAAAGTAGCAAGTCTGCGGTGGCCCTAAACGATAGGAGAGAGTATTAAGCATAAGAGTAAAGTTATAGGCATGCTCTAGGAACGGATAAGGAATGACAGGAAGATCAGAGAACAGACCGATTGATGCTATAATGATATAAATGACGTCGGGGCAAGGATCATATTAATGTTGGAGTAAATGTGAAATGACCTCTGGTTTATGCTGTCTTCATCATTGGAAAAGGTGAGGCAGATGATGACTATAATGCCGTGTGTCCACTGGCAAGAAAACTTGCACAAGTTTACTTGCGCAATCGACTTCCAATGTGTAAACACTCACGCAAGTGGACTTGCGACTTTCCGAACTTGCTGCAAGTCCCACATGTACACGGTTGTGTAAAATTGCAGTCAGTGGAAACACGTCGGCAAGTGACTTCTGCAAGAAACTGCGGAAGTTACACGGCATAATAATTTATACGATTAATGAGAATTACATAATTCAAATCAATTAACGTCCAATTAATTGCAGGTAGCATTGGCCTCTGATAATGTGAACCTGACATTATTTTTTTTACTTACATCATAATCACACGGGTTAACTGTAAATGTGATGTTAATTTACTATAATAACGCTTTCACTGAATTGGGCTGCAGGCTCGCGAATTTCTAACACAATGAGAAAACATTTTGTTAAATATTTCACTAGGTATTACGAACCATTTTCCTTTGCTTCAAACGTAAATAAACATTATCCACCAAAATAGAAAGTTATGATGGACTAACACTGGCATTACAAATCACTTTAGTTCCTAGAAATGCTTTGTAAGACCATTATAAGCTGGCGAAAATTCTCTACAAATTCGGCGATAAGTCTATCTACATCGACAACAAAGTTTTTTACGACCACGTCCTTCGATCGCGCGAATTTCATCTTTATGCCAGTTCTAAAACAAGTTATAATAACCGCAAAGTACGGTTGTGAAGGTTTACGGGGCGTGTAGGTGCAGCCAGTCGATTACTCAGCGAGTAGTCAGGCAGGCTGCTCGCCCGCCGCCCCGACCCCGGCATCTCTCAACAATTCGCCACAGTGCTCCAACAGCCGAGTCGCCTGGCGACCGCTCACTCGTTTGATCGGTACTGTTATTAAAAAATAAATCGCAACAGAAAACCATTAACAAAAAGCGTAGATTTAAAAAAGTTTTTTTAGGTCGTTCGAATCTTAAATTGGGCGGTATTGCGATGGATTCTGACGTATCAATGTCATATTTGTGTCAAAAAATTGTGAATGGTGTTTGATTACAAAAATCGCGTGTAGTATTTTTTGCTAATTTAAATATATTTTTGGATGATTTACTGTTTCACTATAATACGTTTGACAATAGTATTATTATAGATTCGATTGCCTTCCAATTATTGTTGCTTTACTGTGGAAAAAGGAGTTCAAAATGGAGAAAAACGGAACGTCGAAACTTCTTCAGATGCAAGTAAGTGTATATCCTACTTAACTTGTTTTAGACCTATTATCACTGTTCTTACCTTTTATACAATTGCTATACTTACCGGAATTTATTTACCTAATCCAATTTCAATCCAATTTCTAAGTATGAGTTAAATTATAGGTAAGTTACCTTTCCTATGTTTTGATGATTATTTGGGATATAACGTAACATAGGCACCAGGCGTCAATGATTTAAATGTTATGAAGCAGGTACACGTAAAAATTCTAAGTTTAAGTGGACACTAACCCCCAAAATTTACAGTAAGTTATGACAAACTTACACTAGCATTACAAATCACTTTTGTTTCTAGAAATGATTTGTAAAAACCATTGTGAACTAGCTAAAAATCTCCATAAATTTAGCGGTAAGTAAATAAATGCTTACCTGATACTTATATGGTAGGTACATATGGTCACATCCGCTGGCATTCCCGAGACAGCTAACGATTAATAAAAAAAATCGTTAGCTCCGCAAAACAAAGTATACAAACATCGTGAGACACACCAATCGCGTCGCCGGAGCTCGGTGAATCAACACGAGACCGTTTCTTTCAAACGCGCACCGGAACCACAGTCTAAAGACGACAGCAGGTCAAAGGCAGCCGAGCGAGAACTAAAGGAAAAGGGAAGTTATTAGGTTCGAGTACAATCGAATTTAGAACAAGTCATTATAGACGGGTTTACGTCTAAAGCTGAGCTGCTTAAGGCAAGAGAACTTTTACAAGAAGATTATTTGAACAGATTTTTTTAAAATAATTAAAGGCAGCAACAAGCAGTTACCGTAGCCACTTAACTTAAAACGTGAATAAGGTATTTCCGTTCGTTATAGGCACTGAAAAAATATCTACAGAGTATTTTTTTTCAATAGAGAAAGAAAAGCAAACATTTTAAATTAATTGACCGAGAAAATGACCTCAAGACATTGTGGCCTCTCGAGTTTATTCACAATTCACAACTCGAACTTCGTATAGTGGCACTAACTAAAACGACCACAATACATGAATAATAATTGTTATAAGAGGCCAAAACTAACCATGCTTTTTAAAGAAGCCACCGCAATCGTTCCACAATTCTAAAGTTTTAAGAAATTGTCCCACTGTTATCATCTCGTCTACACCGCGGCGTATGACCGGGAAGCGAACCTTGACCTCGCCGTTGACGAGTATTATTACACCCAGCCACTGGAACCGCGGAATAATCGGGCTGTTTAACACACAGTCCGCGTATTCCCGTAATACGCGCTGTGACGTCAACTGGAGTCCATTAAGGAAATAATAGCTCGTCTGGTTCATAATTTAACTCATTAGACGGGATTATTACTATTTTGGTGCGTCCAAATGCCTCGCACGAGCCCTAATGTTATGACATTATGTCTATGCGTTCTGACGTCAAAACTGAGTGCTCGGGCGCGGCATGCACCTGATTTAGACGCAGCCGTTGATGCTATCCAAACTACCTACCTACAGATCGGCACCTGTTTGGTTAAGCCATTAAAGAAATAAAAACCTTACAGTAGCGGCAGTTTACGATGGCCTGTTTGACATGTGGGGGGGGGGAAGAAAAAACCTTATCATAACGGAATAAGACTGGTCGTTTTAAAAAATAAGAATGTCAAAAAATGAATGCTAAAATGAATTTTATTCCGTTATAACAAGGTTCATCCTTTCCCCCTCCCACATGTCAAACCGGCCATCATAACGTGCCGCAGGTATAAGTACACATTGAGAACGGATTGTATTTGGATTCAAAAAGGTATTTTCAAATGGTTCTCCCAAGCAGGTTTTATAACATCTTTTAAGCAAGTGTGGCACCATAATAACTTCAAAAAAAAAACCAAGACACAGTTAATTCCATTTTCCATAAGACATTCCAAAAGGGCGGTAGAGCTTATTTTTAATTGAACATGCTTCAGTTTGTATAACACCCATGAATCATCAAGAAAGACTCTACCGTCTATCGTCCGTTCAGAACTTTATTCCTGTGAAAGAGTGCATAAGCACTTTATGATAGCTTTTTAAAAAGGTATTGTTAAGTACCTCAGTAAGTCAGTTCCTGTATACACGGCGACAAGGTTCACCACCTTTCACGTTGGGTTCTGACTATCTGGTGAAGCGTGGGCTTTGAGGTGGTTAATACCTCCACAATGTGGTGGTGTATGGCCACTCAAGCCTCTGACTACCCCCGAATGGGGATAAAAGTCGTGACGTTACGTTACATTTATTGTTAAGTAGGTATTGGTAAGGTTTTGTTATTTACTAGTATGTACTAAACAGCTCTGAACGGATGTACTAAAATAGATACCTACCTAGTATATCCGTTGGAACCTGTGTAACCGCATTCTCACCGCTAGCTCTTCTCACATTCCCTTCGGGCTACGGCCGCAATGGTCCAACCCACCTAGCATGAAATACGATCATATTATGTACCAAGTTCTGATTGTATAAGTTTCCTTTTATGTAACTTTGTTATTTATTAGCGGGATAAGATAAGATCAAATATATTTTCCAGTTAAAAAGTTCGCTTACAGGGTCCTTATGTAAGTTCAGTACAGGGTACTTATGAACTAAAAAACATATAAATTTCGTATGGCATCCACACTAGGTAACTTCAGAAGTTTAGAAAATATGGTATATAATAGAGTGCTACATAAATCTATTGCTCAAAATTATTCCAGATTCACGAGTAGGCGTAAAAAGTCCACCTAAACATCGTTTCAATCAGGAAAAAAAACTTTGTAAACAAACCATCACTCAACATAAAATCGTCGATTTCACACTTATTTCGTTTTAACTACACTAAATTCTGATGTGGGAATCTTCGAAAACACTGTCGCCTTTATATTACACTCGGTTTAAAAATCGTCGAATTTATAAAATTTTAATTAGTTCGTTGTTTTTTTTTCGAATGCTTTTAGTGACGTGCTGATGTATACGACATTGAATGAATGAAACACAGATTCAAAATAGTGAAAAGGCAAAGGAATTTCATGCCATTATGCCAATATGCCCACTGCATTTTCATGTAGTTATAGAAATATAAATTAACAATACTTAATCATTTAAATTTTAATTCTTACCGATTTGTTTCTACTTCTTTGTCCAACGAGTGCAATTTGCACTTTACACTATATTTTTATCTGAATTTTATTTTACTTGTATCTTTTTGACTGTACCTATGTTGGGTCTATACAAATATTTGCCAAACCGTCGTTCCAGAGAAAATCACAAAGCACTTCAAAGGCCATAAAAATATGAGCCAAATAGTCGTAGACAGTAATCAAACACATAAAAACACAAAATTGATTTCATTCCATAATTATATTTTGATAAGTCAATGTAATGAAACCGATACCTTCTAATCAAGTTTATTCCATCGAATGAAAACAATCCATTCACTCATTCGTTCATATTCGTTATAGTATACAATAGGCACATCACTAAAACTATTGAAAGACTTTGACGTTTCTTTGTTTACGAAGTTTTTTTTTCTGATTGAAACGAGGTTTATATCCCCGAAGGACAATGTAAAGGTTTCGCAATGATTATTTGTTAACAGAATTGCCCCGGTTGTGAATCACAATTCAACACTATTTAAATTCTCGATAATCCACTAATTCATTAGCTGATTCTATCGTACCAGGAATCCAACGTATTCACACCGTTTAATTAGAATTTATAACCTCATTAATTAACAAACAACATACCTTTAGCCCTGTGCTGTGGGGCTATTCCGAAATACGAAACGAAATGTTTCGGCTGATGGATGGTACGTTTTCCTACACTCCGAAAGTGTTTCGAATCCGAATTTCGGTATCGATAGTTGTGATTTGACGTTTCTTCTATCGAGGACTCTACTCCGAAAGAATCGGGAACTCTTCCGTAACACGTTCAGAGTAGGAAAATTTACCATCCGTCAGCCGAAACGTTTCGTTTCGTATTTCGGAGTAGCCTCACAGATATACCCCAAAACATAAGTTTACTCAATTAGCACTTGCGTGAATAATTCTACGATTGCTTCGTTTCTCGAGTACCTAACGTAAATATCGCCAGGCAAACACATCAACTGTATTATCCTAAGCTAAGCGACGCTGTACAAGGGTACCGTATAATAGACTAGAGGCACCGGGATGTTTGCAAATATGTTTTTCCGAATTTTCCCCGAGTGAAAGCCGGGAGATCTCAGTCTCGGCCGATCTCGGTTAAAATTTACGTCGCTTTCTCGGTCTTGGTCTCGTTCTCGGCCAATTTTTTTTTTGGAAAATCTATACCGTGGCCGATTCTGCGCATGACTAGGGAATTAGTGTATTTTTGAAGAAGAAGCGGTGTTAGTCGGCTGGTAGTAATTTTTTAGATTTTTATACATTATGTCATTTCTCAGTCTCAGCCGAGAATTTGTTTTATTCTCGGTCTCGGTCTCGGCCGAGATATAAAAACTAGTCTCGGTCGGACCCGCAACCGGTGCAGTGAGCCAAGCGACTTACGCTCGAACCACACTAATTACGATTAATCGCGTAATAGATCATTACAGTTAACCTAACTTCCCTTTTACTGACATAATCAGAATAACAGCTCCCTATTACCCCCGTTACATAAGTGTCCCAGTTTGCCTCCCGTTCGATATAAAGGTGTCGAGACAACCATTAGTACTGGGCAAACAAAGCGACGACCCGTTGGCCCACATTGGCCCACATTCCGCACTTTATTGATAAACCCATCGACTGGTATAGGTACCAACAAATGGATTTGTTCATTGTGCATACAAATGTATTAATGAAATGGACCAATCAGCGAATTGCTATTTTATGTAAGGTGTTTATTTAATAGGTCAAGATATTGATAGAAACATATAAATAAATTATTAAATATCGCCAGAATTACAGACCAACTATAGTGGGTTGGTTGGTTGGTTGGTGGTAGCTATAGTTGGTATAGTTGGTGGTGGTTGGTGGTTGGTAGTTGGTTGGTTGGTTGGTAGAACAAGCGTTGCTTATATGCTCCCAAACTAAGCAACGCCTTGTTCTATGGTTACGATACAATGGATTGGGGGCGATCCCAGTGATACCCATACCAGGGCAATTTGCCTCTGTCGGGAATCAAACCTGCAACCTCCCGATGCAGTCAGCCGAGCCGCAGACCCTCAAACCACTGCGCCAAGCGAACGTCAAATTATTTTCTTTCTTTCGATTAAATCGTGCAGGTTCCAAAACGATTTCGCTTTTTAGGCCTAGTCTCGATACAAAATGTGTATAAAATAGCTGTATAAAGGTAACATTGATAATAAAAGCTTTACTTTCCACTGTCGACTGATGCAATATGTTACTTCACACAATATTAACTATTCATTCTGTGATAATAGCAGCTGAAAAAGTTACCTTTACTAGCTTAGCTAAGTCGTCGAATAGTCGATAGTTTATGTGATAGATGGGTAAACAAAATGTTAGTTATCGCCTCATAGGAAAGCGAAGAATATGTAAAAGGCGGATTCCACTTTTTGCATCTGGGTGATAACATCTGGGTGCATAAAGTGGAACAAAAAGTCTCCTCAGAGTACCTGGCGAAGTAGATAGAGTAGATACCTATAGTTCGCGACAGGTCGAGATGACATTCGGGTTATGAGCTTTTTGCAGAATAAAATCCGAATCAAAATTACCAGGACCCGCAACGCAACAGAATAATTTAATTTAATAATTTTGTGGGCGATTTTAATTGTTTATCGGGTCCTGTTAATTTTGATTCGGATTTTATTCTGCAAAAAGCTCATAACCCGAATGTCATCTCGACCTGTCGCGAACTATACCTATGGTAATATGGGCCCGAATATCATCAATAGATTATCAAACCGCACAAGGCCTGTATGGTAAGGGCTTTGCTATCATCATAGAAATCAGGACAACATCACCTAAACATAAATAAAAGGTGTTATATTTGTGAAGCCACACGCTATCAATGCCATGCCCCAATTCGTGTTATCTAACTTGCTAATGACCGATAACAGTACATTATGTACCGTTAGCTTTGGCAGCTGTCGTGCTAATTCTTAGTCAACGAGTACTTTAAACTATCGATCATGGAATGTATCAGCCTGTAGCAACGGGAAATAGCTGACAACGAATGCAACAACATACGAATGTGAAACTTAGCTTCCCTTGCACTACAACATGGGATTCTTAAAAGGGCATGTTTACAGGTCCCTAAAATGCCGGCACTTCGTCTGTTCCCCTTATGTGGCTGATGTCCTGAGCCCAGGGTTTCCGCTTTCCATCAGGTAGACCGTCTGTTAGTGTGCCATCCTTGGAGTTTAAAAAGAACACTTAGGTACACACATTTGTTCGCTCAGTATATACCAGAACCAAACAAAATTAAGATTTTTCCTACCTTAGATACCTATAGGGCAGATTAACCACTCACTGATAACTTGTTATCTGTTACATAATCCCACTATAAAGCTGAGGATTACAGAGGCTTCTGAATACCGGTGAAAGGACGTTATATCCACAAAGATGGACCAACACCAGGGATTACCAACTGTTTGAATTTTGTGAACATTTTAATAATTAATCCATGACACTCAGTCTGAAAACTCAAGTGGGTTGGTTTCCGTAATAGACTAATGAACAACGTCAATAGCGGAAAGTGTAATCATGACGATTTAATTGCTATCAAAGCAACTGTAAGCCCAACCAATGCCCAAGCCAAAAAAGTCAATGCTCTAGCGACCCATAGAAAAAAAAATGGAACTTCACGACTTTTATCCCCATTCGGGGGTAGTCAGAGGCTTGAGTGGCCATACACCACCACATTGTGGAGGTATTAAATTAATACTATTAATCAACTCAAAGCCCACGTTTCACCAGATAGTCAGAACCCAACGTGACAGGTGGTGAACCTTGTCGCCGTGAAAAAGGAACTGACAGACAGAGACCTAATCACGCCAATTGCCTATCAATTTGTGTTAAACTTATATCGATCGAAAATAAAAAAGGCAGCAGTTACATGCAAATATGAACTTATAAAAGTTGTCCTAATTACTACGCATGAACACGTGGGTCGTCATGCTATCGATCGAGGTACACACAGACAACCTGCCTCGGATGGGCGCCATGTGAACTGTGACGTCATGGGATGTGCAAGTGTCGCCCACCGTGCGAACGAAGCTTAAAGTTTAAGTTGTTTTATTGCTGGCTTTGTTTGATGGTATGCCAAGCGCACATTGAGCCGAGACCCTACAAAGTGTTACCGCTCCCACGACCGCGTAGCGCAGTGGGCCGAGTGGAATAAGCTCGAGTCCACTCGGCTCACTGTATCGGGTGGTTGCGTGTTCGATTCCAGCGAGAGACATATTTCCGAAACAGCCTTTTCGTAATTTGCCCTGATCTGGGTCTCACTGGGATCGCCCCCGCCTATGGTTGCCATAGTAGGTACAAAACGTTGCTTAGTTTGGGACCAGTTGGTGTGTAAGATAAGTGGGGTATTCCGCGGAAGATGTGACTGTATTTCTCAGGGTCAGTATTTTAAGGAATTAACATAACGTCATCTTCTTCGATAAATAATGGGTAATGATGGGGATAGTGGGCAAAATGTTTTTCTAAACGTTCATGGATTGCAACATCTTAGGTATGATTATTCAAAATACAAACTTTAACGACTTATTATTAAAATTGGCGACACCAAAAACGTAATCCGGAGTCCAAAAACGTCCAAGGACACACGAAATGACACCAACAGTGGGTGTAATGCCAAGATCGGTACCAGATACCAGATTTGCAAATACAGCCCACACTCGCAAGTCTTTTCCGTTTAAATAATGATATTGTCTTTCCTGATACTGCTTTGTATCAAGGTTTTGGTTTTAATTAAATATACCTAGAGTAGTCGCTCTACCGATCTTCTTCTTATCGTATGGATAGTGGCCAACTGTCAGGGTTGTTCAAGCCGCCCGAAGGCCTCTGACAAGGCTTAACGACTGCTGCCTAGATAACAGAAGGGCTAGACAAGTGGCTGACGTGTACGAGCGTTCGTTCAAATCGCTACGCTTCATATAAGGAAATGACATAAGTCACGTGATCTACACATAGAAACTTGTTGTTGATCTACATAGCGATGTTTGACATTTCCATACATTGTGAAGTTTATTCTATTCCATTCGATTAGCGTTCATGCCACTTGGCTAGCCACTCAGGACTGACTTTTTATGGGTCATTCCTGCGAACCAGATTCTCGCCGTGATTTTCGTGGTAATTTTTGTTTTTGTGAATTTTAGATAATTTATATTAATAACATAATATAGCCTTTTATACAAGTTCAAATCTCTATCGCTTTTGTAAATCTGATGATAACTTTGGACAGAATTCAAGGTTGAAGAAAATGGTGCCACGAAACTCATGCAGTGCCACACGAAACTCACGCAGTAAATTCCGGGTATTTTTTACGCATTATTTATGTACTTAACTATAAGTTTTGCTCTCTTTATGGTTGTCGGAACTTGTGTTTAATAACAAGAGAATATATAAAAGCACAATTTCTGTTTCTGTATGAACATAAAAGACAAAATATGGGGAAAAAATCTAACATAAACTTGTGAGCTGGTTATACTTGATTCCAATGATATTTTCTTTGATTTCTACAAGGTCTGTGTGATATACTACTCCAGATGTCACTTGCAAGCAATTTAACATAGAGTTCCGTTCGTTTTACCGGAGACCACATTCCTAAAAGATGTGATATGCAAATTGTTTGTGATCGTTATGCGGCGTCAAACATTGTTAAAGAGGTGAAGAAACTAATTTAAAATAGAATAATTTAGTTACTCCAAAAGATGTAACGTCTTGTGAAAATTTGAGGTCCACCTTGACACTGTGGTCCACCTCTAGCCATGTCCTCTCCAGATGCTCACAAACGCATGGAAATAATTTCACGGAGGTGGCGGCCCTAGTTGTTATATCCCACCTGGACTGCCATTTATTCAGACATCTTCGTAAACGACAGAATTATAAAGCAATCTCGCATTTTAAGGAACTCTGTATTCATGTTTTATCGAGGAGAAAAGTACATGACCGTGCGTCTCTGACTCTTCACCTGGGAGCATTCTCGCAAATACAAGCAGGACCTCAATCAATCCAGCTTTAGGACCAACTAGAGTTCGAAACCGATCCAATTGCCAAAGATGTCAGACAGGGAGACGTTCCATCTTCGAAATTATGATGATGAATGATATCTTTTACCTTCCCCACTGGAAAAGGTAAAGCATTGATGCTAATGGTGAGTATAGGTGTACTTGTTAGCACTTTCAATTTGCTGATGATATCCTGGTCTAGACTGGAGGATCTCAGCTCTATGTTTTCAATAGAGGTTCCCGTCAGGTGTATCTTAAAATTAAATAGACAAGAGGAATGTTCTTGCGGCTCTTCTCAATGAAAGCAATACGCTAAACTGTTTATGTTAACAATTCATAAGTACTACCTAGGTATGAGTTTTGTCCAGAATAAAATCCGAATCAAAAGCAGGACCCGATAAACAAATAAAATAGCCCACAAAATTATTACATTAAATTATTTTGTTGCGTTGCGTTGCAGGTTTAGTTTATCCTCTCTCTCTTCCCGACTATGTATCCCACATGGTGGTGGGGTCAGCCTTCCTAGGCTTTCCCTTCCACTTCGCTCTATTCTCGACATCGTCTTCGTATACCTGACACTCTTTCATGTCCATCTTGTTTTGGGTCTGCCTTGGGGTCTTGGGCTGGGTATGGAAAGTTGTAGTGCTAAGTTCCCTACGTATTCAGGCGGCCTCCTGTTCACGTGACCATACCATCGCAGCCTACTCTTTTGCATCTTGTCGGCGATATCGCGCACGTCCAGGCTTCCTCGCACGTACTCGTTACGGATTTTATCAAGCCTGATAACGCCACACATCCATCTCAACTTTTTTATTTCAGCAACTTGAATGGTATGCACGTTCTTTTGGTTTATAGCCCACGTTTCGCTGCCATACATGAGGTCTGGTCTTATGGTGGTCTTATATACCATGCCCTTTAGTTTAACAGGCATTCTTTTATCGCATGTAACACCAGTTACTTCTCGCCATTTTAGCCACGCTGCAGCTATTCGGTGTTGAATTTTGCATTCTACGTTCCCGGAATTGTACATCATACTCCCCAGTTACTTATATTGATCGCACAAAGTGACCAATTGCCCATCGATGGGAATCGAACTGCTGTCGCTTGGACCTGGTTCGTTAAAGCACATAAATTGGGTCTTTGCTGCACTCAGCACAAGGCCACGGCTTGCAACTTATGTTTCCAAGATAAAGTGCCTGTTGTAACTATCTATCTTGCACCCTTATACATGTCGGCAACGATGTTGATGTATGGTTTGGGGACATTATTCTTACGAAGGCTCCACCAGATTGTGTCTCTTGGGACCCTATCATCAAATGCCTTTTCCATGTCCAAGAATGCAACATACAATGGTCGGTTTTTGGAGTGATATTAATCAGCAATCGTTTTCAGAGCAAACATCGGATCGGTGGTTGATAGGCCAGTTACGACGTGCGGGTTTAGTTTATATTAATAAAAAAAATTATATTTTTGAATTTTGTTTTTTAGTTTCCTGGACAAATCACTAGGAAAGACGGACACAACCATAAGCAATTAATAATGCAATGAGATGGCAGTATGGAGCAAATGCGATCAACGCTGAGCTTTACGATACCATGGACATAAACAAATAGCGAAGCATCGTGGGACAAAACAATCATTCCGCGACGGGCAAATCATGAGCGTCAGCAATGATGATCGCTGCGTGAGGGATACAACCAGTGTCTGATGCCAATATGTACTTCATATGGCACTGAGACGTGTTCATCACATGAAAAGGCCTACGGAAAATGAGATTCGTGGTAATTTCATGAGATTCGTGGAGAAATTGCCACGAATCTCATGCCACGAAACTCGTAAAACTAAACATATTTCACTATTATTCTTACACTTCAAAATGTAGTATAAATTAAAGAACACTAAATCATACTTCGACAGCTAAGTAATACGTATTAAAAACCCCAGTATCTATAGTGACTGCAAACAACAATAAATTTTGTCCACAAAACTCCGATTCATCGGCAAAAAAACATGTTTTTTGGACTTTGATACCCTATATCTCATCGCGGAGGGATACACCCTCGATCATCTCTCTGCTGGACTGCCTCGACATGACTGCCTGTCCGTAGTGACATGAAACAAGACCATAAATCGTTCCATCGTAGACTTATACATCATTTAGTCATGCGCCGTAAAAATGTGCACAAACGTGTGACCAACACAAAGAGCTGTTTAATATTTAAATTCAACAATAAAATATATTAAATTTGTAATCAATAAAAAGAGTATATTTTTACAAATTTTTTGATGTCTATAACACGACCCTAACACCATTTACCAAAAAGTTAAACGCTATTGTTTCATGAAAGTGAAGCGTGTGACACAGCGAGAACGACTAATTTGACCGCGATTTTGGTTTTCAAATGAAGTTTGGGTGTATAATTTATTTATTTATGAAATAAAAATTATGTTTTCCAAATAGACAAATGTAGTAAGAAACTAAAAAAATATACTTTTAATCGGTATCTCCGATAAGACCAGAGATAAGACTGTGTGACCGCTAAAATCGAGCTTCGCAGGAATCACCCTTATATGCCCTCCGAAGCACGGAGACGCTCAGTTCAAATGACACTAAATAGGCAGTTTATAGCGCTTACTTCGGAAAGACTCTGAAATTAGTTCTTGGATTTAAACTAATCAATAGTCAATCCCTATCCAAGATGACAGCATTTGTCTCAAAACGTTCATATCCCTGATTTCTTAGATAAATCTATACACATCAGAGTAGGTTCACAATGCAGGTTATTAATTAATGTTCTTCTAATATTACTAAACATGCAACAATCTGGTAGTGAGTTGTTTCTCGAAACAGCTTGCTTACGGCAGTTCGCAGTAATGGTGATGTTGCAGTGCCGCGGTGGGCAGCAACAGGCAGCACTGACTAATTGAGGAATGTATCGTAATGGACACTTGAGTCAATAGAACAGAGCCGCCCGTGGAGACGAAACTAGGCTTTATTTGTCGACGCTTTTCAACACTCCATAATAACCACTATTAACTTTTCCATATCATCATCAATATATATTATTACACGACTCGCCAAAGTCGCTAAGGAATTTTAATGTCTTCGTTGGAAGTCACTTATATCCTGAAGGCTTACTACTCTGTTTCAAACAAAAACGAAATTTCGGACGAAATTTGCGTATTTCCTACTATGTTTCTCATTGATTCTGACATTTCTTACGAACGAAAATTGTTTGACGCTTAGAGTCGACGACGACGAAGACGTCAAAAAATTTTCGTTCGTAAGAAATGTCGGAAGCAATGAGAAACGTAGTAGGAAATACGCGAATTTCGTCACAAATTTCGTTTTCGTTTGAAACAGAGTAGGCCCTCTGATTCATGGTGGGGTTGTAGATTAAGCTTAGTAGGTACTTACACTTTACAAGTTACTTACTCTTTAAGTATGGTAAGGTATTTGGATTGTAAACCTACATTTACCATTACTCATATACAGTAATCTATTAAGTAACTCATGTTTATTACTTTTGACCTAATTACTCAACACAAATTATTCCATAAACGTTTCTTTTCTCCATAAATGTAAACTCAATGAGAACTCCATTCCAACCTGTGCCCTATTAACAGAGAACATTGCTCCTTTGCGCGCGCGCAGCTATTTAAAATAATACGTCTCGGAGTGCCACACACACAGTGCTATTAATGATACTTATAATAGTAACGTTTTAATATGCACCCTTTGATAACTAATGCGTTTATAGAGTTCTGTTAAATGTTAAGTATGCTTAGATTGTTTATTTTATGAGTCCATTGTCAAGTGGTGAGGAATGTTAGGAACAATGTTCTCATACATTTACATACACGGTAGTAAATTCAACTAGATATAGGTAATGTTTATCAGCGCAGCATGATCTTGCAGTGACTTGCGAGTGCAAATCTTATCATCTTGTCATCTAACGACTGACATATTATATTTCTTACTTGTGACTCTATTGTTATGAGTGTCTCGAGACATTTGTGTATAGGTACTTCGTATACAATTTTAATCGTAATTCTCAGATGACTATGAAATTATCTTAACGGCCATCATTGTCACCTTACCCATGCCCCGTACGTTAAAAATAAATTAGTCCAAGCTTTTAGTCCTTTAATTACATTTATAAAAACAGTAGTTTAATCAGTCTATAAACATAATTAAAATTAAACCGTGTAGTAGGTACACAACTGATACTAACATCCTGTAGTTGCCAATAATTAAATGCATTACAATAGTAGAATTCGATATAATTTTCCTTCATTCATTATCCTCCTCTGTGCCCGTCCCCTAGTGCTATGCCGCAATAATAACTGCGGGTATGTCATCATATTGTATTGTAACGCGATTAGTGTGTGTGACCACTGTGACATGCAAAGTACCCCGCCAAATAAATAACATCTAACCAGAATACTACAGCTCTGATTCCAAACCAGTGGTATGGGTATTCCCGATGAACATTACTACTAGCACACCTAGTGATGGGATGTTCTCGAGAACATTCTCACCCTTGGAAACTTACTCGTGAGAATTTTTGAGTATCTTATATTTTGGGTGACGTTATCCTAACTTTAAATCTTAAAAACAATTAAAACCACCATACTTGCATGTTTAATGAGGTTATGCTAAGTTTAACATGCTTCAGAAGATAACTTCTCGAAAATTCTCACGAGTAAGTTTCCGAGGGTGAGAATGTTCTCGAGAACATCCCATCACTAATCACACCGTTGACAACACCTCACAAATGCGCTCATAGCCATCTGCAATCACTGATGGAGGTTAAGCAATGGTTAAGCAGTGATTAAGTCAGAGATGTCCATTTAGCGGCATTTCGAACTGAGTGTCTCTGTGCTTCGGAGGGCACGTAAAAAGTCTGTTCTGCTTGGTGACATTAGATAGCAGTCCTTAAGCCAAGTAAGAGGCCTTCGGGCGGCTTGAATAACTCTGATATCAGGTTTGGCCACTAACCATACGATAAGCAGAAGACCTCACAATAGGTTGATTAACCAAGTTTCTTGTGACTGCGTTGTTAGCGGCATCGTCTTGGCTGTTTTGAACCGGCCTCGCACGGTAGCTCATTGTATCGTGCCGCTTCAGATCTTCAGAGTTCAGAGTGAGCCCTCAGCGGAGTGGCCTCGTGAGGAAATTACTTTTCAGCCGCTCTGAACATGACTGTTGCCAACCAGCAAACCAACAGGTTTGCGACAGTTAGGATTGAAGCCAACAGTCTTCAATCGTCTCGTTTTGCTAACAATAATTAATACAGGTCCATTATCGGGACATATCTTCACTCACTTTTGATCGACAAGTTGGAATATCAATTTCTGTTCGCAAAATTAGATGATAGAAACAACTTTGCAACAATTAGGTACGTAATCGCCCTACTTGTTATTGCGTCCAAAGTTCCTGCAACTTTTTCTATACTTCTCCACCAAGCCTAGACACTCGAGTGAATGCGGCTTCCCCGCCGACAAGTGCCTTGTTGGCTTGGTGGAGTAATATTTGTTCTATTCTTAGGTTAGGTTAGGTTAGCCACATTACCACATCAATACTAATCCACCATCCAACTAGGCACCTGTTGGCGGTTAAGTCTCATTTACGCGAGTGCCTAGTTGGCTTGGTGGTTTAGTAGGTAGGTATATAAAGCAGGAAGGTAACAAGCGTGCTCCAAGTAATTAGGTTATGACAATCGACCGTAGGCGTGGACTCGCAGCAGGTCGCGTGAATCATACTGTTTACTATTGTATCACTTATAATTTGCATTTTAATGTTTTTATATGTGTAGGCTCGGGACTCTTCAATGATATAAAACATTATGTTAAGTACCTGCACCGAAGTTTAACTAAAAGCTAATCGGTAAAGATACTAAGCTATAGATCTGAAGTAGTAAAAATGCTGACCCATATAAGGTAAAAGCGGTAGTATACGATACACACCCGACTATTGTCAATCGGTATCGTAGACAGAACAATTACAATCAATCACCTATCTTTCCGAAAGACTCCCACTGCTGTCATCAACCTACACCTTCTATAAATCTCGGTCTCAAATCCACCGGTTAGGTACCTACGAATCGTAGACATTCCACAGTCAACAAAGACTATAAAGACTACAAAGAATTTTTCCATCAAAACGTCTAGTCCAACGAATTACATGCTATTAATTATATATAAAAAAAAAAAAAAATATATAACGTCACGACTTTTATCCCCATTCGGGGGGTAGTCAGAGGCTTGAGTGGCCATACACCACCACATGGTGGAGGTATTAAGCCAACTCAAAGCCCACGTTTCACCAGATAGTCAGAACCCAACGTGACAGGTGGTGAACCGTGTCGCCGTGTATACAGGAACTGACTATTACCTAATCCCGAGGCTATTATGTACATTATTGAAATTAATGATGTAAGAACGTAAAAACACAGTTAGGTTAGGGCCTTTTAAGGTAGTATGTCAGTGGATGTCAATAGCGTGCGAAATGGTTGTGGAGCGTGCGGCATGCCGCCGCCGCCGCCGTTGGCGTACCTAATAGCCCCACGTCAGATTGGGGCAAAACAATAATCACCCCATTTACACTCTATTACTAAGAACACGCTTTGCCTATTCACTCTGCCTTGCAAAAGATGTTATCGCCAACCACTTTTATTTAGCCGACTATGATAGGGTTAGGGCTATTTCAGCTACATTCGGACCAAGGCCACCGTAGTATAGAAATGCTAATCTCCAAAATTTACATGCTATCTGGAACATTCACATTCTAATTAGGCCATCATAAATATTAAGCGTGGTGAAGGTCGCGGGAATCCGCTGGATGCGGTCAGCGCAAGACCGGTCATTGTGGCGAACATTGGGGGAGGCCTATGTCCAGCAGTGGACGTCTTTCGGCTGAGATGATGATGATGATGATGAAATATTAAGAGGCACTTGATCTAACACATTGTGGTGCAAGTCTAGCAATTATGATGCGATCGAAATTTTAAAGTTCTTATCGAGATATTTACTAGGACATGTCACCGTGTCTCGAAATGGTGACACTTATTTAATTCCGCTAAATTGAAATAACGCGAGTCAGTGTATCGATTCATTGGCGATCGTTTATCAATTGAACGCAATAAGATCTGCGTGATTCGCCCACGCGAAATAAATTGGGTAAAATATTTGTTTGGGACTTGGATTTTATTGGTAACTTTCTTTCAATGTGTGTGATAAAGTGAAGATAGAAGACGGAGATAACGCTTGGAATTTTATCTCATATCAGAGCAGTAGAAAGATTATGGACATGATACTACACGCTAGTGAAGTAGCATCGATATAAGTAGATTCTCAAGACAAAAACTAACTGAACGTTTTAACTTATCCCACATTATAAAGTTACTCAGCTTACATTCGACTGATATTGCCTTCCGTAACATGCAAGCACATACAAGCAGATCGAATGGTGATTTGAATGCAATACCAAATGCAGAAGCGTTGTGGGCGGTAGCAAGGGTAGCAGTGACCAACAACATCGCTGGAGTGTTCTGATTGACATTAATTTTATTGATATTGGATAATGCTGGCTACTCTCAGATCCTAATCTAATAAGGAACGAGAAAATAGAGCATAAATTGCGTATGTGGACGATATTCTCAGAAATCTGGACATAATACGAAGCGAACTTTTGATCCAATCTCCATAAAATAAACTTACATACTACTTTCATATAATGTACTTACATGCTTAACGTTATTTTCCTTTTAAGTAACAGAATTTGCGATACTGTCATTTACATTAAATAAAAAAATATACGTCACGACTTATCCCCATTCGGAGGTAGTCAGAGGCTTGAGTTATTGACCTTGGATCATTTACATCTTTACAAAAAATCCTTGCATGTTCAATAGAGATGATTTCCATGTTAGTACTTCATCGACAAAATAATCTTCTGAATATAACTGCTTCCTCTTACGATTAGGAAAGTCCTTTGGATTGGATATCCCACATCAGTCGAGGTTGAGTGTTCATTAATTCAGTGTCAAACTTCGCGGCGTTAGATCTTTCAAACTGAACTAGATAAATTATCATGTCCATTTGGCTCATGACCATAAAAGGGAGAGCTAACACGCTTGCCTCGATCAGACACAAAATCTCAAATGTCTTATTACTGTAATACGATTTGGAACAAGTCAATTAAAACAGCAAGTAGGTAGGTAATTGCAAAATTATTGGCCATTATATAAAAATATTGCAAGTAGAGGTAAAATCTTTGTAAACCTTTATGAATATTATTGCATTCAAATAAAGTCTAATTTTCATCTAATCTGGTATATTGCTCAACTGATCATTTTCGTCTGACCTCCAAATGGTTTGAACCTTCAGACGACCTTACTGCAAGATGACAAACTGGAATGAAAGCGATGACGTCACCCTACATCTTGTCAAGTTTGTCTATGAGCGAAGCGCCACAAGGAAACGTCTATGACTCAGCCAGCCTTATAAATCTTTGCCATCTTGTATATGGTCAGAGACATAACAGTGGGTGGTGTTCGAGAACAAAAAGAATCGTTAATCCCACGTATTAAGATCTAATTTGTTTTGACAGCTCGTTAAGATGACAATGCGGTGTTTGATTAAGAATTGCAATTCGTTGAGGCTGTACAGGCTTTTGAAAGTTAGAAAGTGAGGATGAAACGTTGGTCAACGTGATTCCGACACAATACTTGAAGAATTAAGTATAAGATTATCTAAAGACACAATATATAGGTAAGTGGGACAAAGCAATAAAGACCTCTTGGAAATTTAAGAAGAAAATGAGCTACATAGACTCTAGTTAATTGGAATCGAAATCGGATTCTACGTCAGGCACTATTCACATTACGTAAAGAGCTGAATTACCTGTTTAAAACTGAAAGTAAAATCCATATAATAAATGCCTGGGGGCGTCCATAAATTACGTGAGGCATTTAAGGGGGGGAGGGGGTCGAGCAAAATCTCACCAAATCTCACGTGGGTGAGAGGGGGGCTCTCGGCAAATCGGAGGAATCGGAGGAATCTCGGCAAATCCCACGTAATTTTTTTTACCGCAAGAAAACTGGGTTAAATTAAGTAAAACATGTTTCTCCTCTAGAATATAGCTTTTGAAAAATCTCATGTGAGATTAGAGGGGGAGGGCGGGGGTCGAGCAAAATCTCACGACATCTCACCAAGGGGTGAGAGGGGATCGAAAAATCTCAAAAATCACCTCACGTAATTTATGGACGCCCCCTAGCCTAGTAACTGTGAGTTTTGAAGCAAAGGTGACACAAATATTCAAGATAATATCATAAATCAATCAATTTTGACGATCTCTTGACGCAGTGGTTTAGGAGTTGGCAATTTCGGAAACGGCTTTTTCGTAATTTGCCCTGGTCTGGGTGTCATTGGGATCGCCCCCAGTCCATTGTCCATTGACCATACAGTTGGTGATAGTATATGTCTGGCGATATGTATTTATTTGCGAAGTCCCGAGCACTTTGAACGATGTTCATCCGTTAGATCTGTAACAATAGAGTAGGTAAACTTATCCGATGTCAAACCGCACGAGACTTGAGAACCTCCCAGTATTGTTAACTCCAACAATAAGAACTCAGAAATAAATCTTAACAGAATTCAACTGTGTTCCTAATATAATAGGCTTTAGCTGATTGAGCAAAAAAAAATGTTTTGCAGCTAAGAAATGCCGTTCGATTTATTTCCGTGAACCAAAGAATCAAGGGGAACATTGTTTATAGAGCCGCAAATTGTAAGTTTGCCAGACTGGGTCAAGTTAACGGTACTCGCAAAGGTCATGAGTTATTCATGATGCCGTGACATTGGATTTCCACGTGTTCTGTCGCCAAGCGACGAGGGGACAAACAAACAACCCTCCTGCTTCATTCAGCTTTAGAAATCCGGGAGAGACGGTCACCCTTCTAAAGTATTTATTAACCAGTTTTGTAGTAAATCAAAAGACTTTTGGTGTTAAACTGCAGTTCCCATTGCACTTAACACTAATTTCATAGCAAAAGAAGGAAACATTCTGGACAATTTAGGAAAATGGAGCCACGGAACATTTATCAGTCATGGGATCACATCGATTGGTGGGACCCAAAGCAGCGAAAAGGCAAAGGGCCAGAGAGTTCAAGATCACTAGAAGACGCAGATCCTGCTGATATAAGAAACGGTTGGCTTACGCTTCCAGGTCCTGAGGTAAACAATAACAATTTCAAAGCTCTGTAAACTTGTGGAGGTCTGAATTTAAGTTGATTGCATCTGCACCTATTTCTAGCTTTTCTGTTATAACTTTACAAAAGTGATTTTAATGTCGGAATAATTGTATTTGAATGAACTAGGATCTGCCCCTAACCATTCAAACACTTTGAGTTTTAGACAAAATGGACTTGAATATCATGGGGATTAAAAAAATATACATGTTTTGGGCTACGGCATTTATAAGTTTGCCAACGTAACTACATCTTGGAATTTGACTTTTCACCATTGATTTATGGTAATGAAGTCGTCGGCCCCTTTCATTAATCTTGGCATACGCAAACTCCTCATTCTCACACCATACGGGATTTTTGCGTATTAAGCAGAATTACATCTTGGGGACCGGAACCAGTTTAATAAATTCCTGTATTCAAAGGTTAAATGCCGTTGACCTGCGATTTCTTTGCTGGTGTAGGTACCTACATCTCGTAATTGGATCCAGTTTTCTGTGGTTTGATGGGGTTTTGTGGTTTCTATTGTAGATAAGGTATCTTCATGGAGAGGCGTGGTCTCACCGAACTCTATAAGTGTTGGGCTTCCGACTCTCTGACTCATCGTACGAAACGCAGCTATAATAGCTACTTTATGCCGATCTTCTGTTAGAGGGTGGTACTATATACCCCGGCCGAGCCGCCCGTATATCAGCTGCTAAATATAGGCTACAGCTTGGCTCTACCAGTAAAATATTGTAGGTATTCTCTTATAAGGGCCACCGCAGACTTGCTACTTTTTGCATCGGAGATCGGCGATTTTGCGACTGCATCGCGTTTTGGCGACTCTCTGCGGTCGGACGCAGCGACTGCTCCGATGCTAAAAGCGACTAAATCGCCGATCGCCGATGCTAAAAGTAGCAAGTCTGCGGTGCCCCTAAAATGTTAAAATCACTTACACGTTCCGAAGGATGTCATCGCACTTAGTAATTTGCGTCACGTGTATCGATTCCCGAAGTACAAATTGTACGCTGTAATTTGATACGTATGTTTGTTAAACCGTTTAACCTTGACTCTTCGTGGGCGGTGGCCTTAAAAGGCTAGGAAAGAATTGGATTATTGTAGGTGCTTGGATAGGTTCTAAATTGAATTTCGTTATTTTAGGGGCTGTAGACCCTAATGCAAAATTAACGCTTGATTAAGGGCCGGGCTCCATTAGTGCGTTGCGTCGTTGCAAGATTTTGTACTGACGCATCATCTTCCCCCGCTTCTTCTCTCGCCCGTCGACCCTATGATCCGTTGCGATGACGCGGCGCAGCTATTGTAGCCGCGCTCTAAATTAACATTGGATCGAAAACATCGAAATTAGTCTTTTCCGGAGTTTTATTCATAAGTAATTCAAGAGAGGCTACAAGCGGGCGACAATCGGCAAATCGTCTAGTTGACTTCACTCGCATCCTAAATACCAAAATACAGCTGTTTCCAAACAATAATTTGCTCCTAAATCATTACCAACTTGCTGACCGTGAATTTATTTGCCTTCTGCCAACTGAAGGCAATCGTTCACCGGATAATTCATAACATCTGTCCATAACAATGCTACGGCAGTCGGTAAACGATCCGCAAATACAGCTCGCATGTGTAATGAGGTTTTTGTACATTGATGACTTCATCATCATGATTGAAATTGAAATCTTCCTTTTCATGACCTTGGAGTGCCATATTAATTTATACGACTCCATTTTATATTCGAGGAAGCCAATCGTAATAACTATCGTTATGCAAAACATGCGACGTTGCTTTTGAGACATACAGCAAAAACAAACTTGTTACCTATACAACAAATTGCAACTATTTCTCTTAAACGTAAACAAGTTTTTAGTAATCACGGTGCGTTACCTCAATCTACATTTTTAAGGTCGATGACTGTGCGATGAGTCAGCGCAGTCGCCCGCGCCGGTCGCCGGTCGCCGGTTGCGCACGCGCACCGAGTATGGGCATTCTTGCACACTTGCTCGCCTAAACACACACGATCATTTATCTATGCTTTGTCTTTAAAGATGTCTAAGCGTAAGGAAGGATTATATATTTTAAGATATTAATTCTCGATTTCCTTTCATTAAACAAAAACTAAGCAAGCAATGTTGTTCAGTGAGGCTTCATTAAATAGTGCTTAATGCACTCCAGCCAGTGCCTGCTTAAGCACGGTTATGGCTTAAGCCAGGTTAATAAGCATATTTAGGGGAAGTTGTGGTAGAAAGATCGAATTTGCAATTTCGCGATTTTTTTTCCAGACTCTCGTAATCAATCTTATCTTACAGTCATTTTCCTTCTTCCTGCTTTGGCAAAAACAGCTGAAGGCGCTGTAAACTGCTTATTTTGAATACAAAACCTTTATCTTTTGAATGCAGTAACTAACTAATAATACCCCGGAATAGCCTCAACGATTCGTCATCTGTCTTCAGCTAATCTTCCGCGTAGTGGCGATTGTCTTCATAAATGGACAGCACTGTAAAGGCCTATTCATATACAGGCAATTAATATCTCTAAGTGCCTCCTGGCTATCGATAAGACATCCATTAAGTGCGGGATAGCGTAATGCGTTTTGTTATTGGTGCTGCCAAAACAAATGCTTTCCTCCACAGTGCATCCCGCGCACTTTGTAAGTTGCCATTGCCATACTTTTTTAAATATTAGGTACTTATTGGTTTCACTAGACTTAGGAACTAGTCTCTAGTAAAATTTTCCTCGTCAAATATCGTCGTTTAGCTTCGAATTTAAAACGCGTATAACTTTTTGTAATAGCACTAACATAGATTAGCCAACGTCACCTTATTTCGCTTAGCCTACGTTGTCCCTCTGCTGGACAAAGCCCCCTTTCTCACCAGATTTCTCCATCCAACGTCATAAAATAGGAAAATATACGGAATAGTTGATGAGAAATAACTGTTTTGTTCTGTTCTGTTCTAATTGATTGATGCGTTCATGAGCATCAAAATTCCTTATCACTTCTACAGTTAGGTGGCGTAGATATTTACCCTAGCTGAAAATTCAGGTATGGTCATGTGAATTTCAGAACTTAAGTCCGGATAGACCCTAACTGCCCACTTGGTCGTCTCACGGCAGCCTTGGCCCGTTTGCATCCTATCGATTGTACACCCACGGTGCTGTTGCGAATAATATCATGTTATCGTTAATCTTTATTGTCTCGTTTTTTTTCCCTTTCACTTATTCCGTATGTGACAGTTTTTATTTAATTATTATGTTGTAACACCCACTGTTTTGGAGCTTGATCTGGTTTTATTTATTGCTCTTATAGATAAGATTTGGAGGCTGTCATAATTTATTTATACACATGTTGGTTCTGATATTATTATGATCACAGAGTAAAGACTAAAGAAAGAGGTGCCCTTATTAGATATTTGTATAAAAAAAAAACGTGGTCACTGTTTTTTCATTTTCATTTTACTAGTTACCGGTAAATAGTTGAACTACTCGCTTCGTTTTATGTCGATGTTAGTACTAGGCCGACCACTCGGCCGACTTGCTTAGGGCCAGTCCCCTTAGTAACTGGTCCATGATTATGATCGTACTTATTAATCACTGTATTAAACTAGCATCCTCTTTTTGTGTCATCTTTCCAAATTAAAGCGTTGTCTCACAAGAGACAACGCTAGCACACAGCTAGCTACAAAGCTATTCCTCTATTTTCTATTTGTTTTCCATCTATTTTCACAAGAACTTTCATTTTAAGTTCCAATCCATTGTCGCTTTGTGGGTTATTCAACAGTTAAGTACCTACTCATACTTTATCGGTCACGACCGCTGCGAAATACCTGCATGCCTCGTGCGGGGTGGGTATTACATGCATTGCAGGTAACATGCCGCGGCTGTATCGCATTCTAATGCCACATAATTTGGCGCCAACTTGTTTATGCTACGTTTTACACTCGGTTTACTCCAGTGACCTAGAGAGTTTTGGTACTGGCGATAAGACTTAAGTTCTATGGCCGATCTTGTCAAATCATGACAATGAACGGAAGTGAGAAGTTTGGAGACGTCGTCAGGTGACTGTTGACAAGCAAGATGTTGTTTACAAGCGATATACTTGAATGTATGGGACTGCTATCGACAAGGAGATCAAGAGTTTTCCATAAATCCTATACCTACATTTCGCCATAAGGTTTTACAGAAGAGCTACCTTATTGAAAGGGGCTGGCCATTTTCCAACCACGTTATATTAGCATGTGGACTTTAAACAGTAAAGCGAGGGCTAGGCATGACCTAATAGCTTCTAAACACAAGCTAATCCCAAAGTCCCAGCGCGTCAGTCACGATCTCAAGTACCTCCTCCTCCGCGAGGCATATATTACAAGTTGGAGGTAAACGTGAAGCACAAGCTGAACGAAGCTACGCAGCTCGCTCACCATTGCTAACTCATGCAACTGTGCCAAATGTTAATCGCGTTTAGGGTGATCATAAATCTATAGCAGACATAAAACACTGACAAATACACAATTTAAGACACAACATCCTACTTCCTACTAATATTATAAATGCGAAAGTGGGTGTGTGTGTGTGTGAATGTTTGTTACCACTTATCTCCATAACTACTTAACCGATTTTAATGAAATTTGAAGCGTAGATAAAGTAACCTCTGGAATAAGACATGCTAATCGAATTTCCACGCGGGCGAAGCCACGGGGGACAGCTAGTAAAAATATAAATAGGAGTCGCTGCTGTTCACCTGGCTCATATCACCTGGTTGATTGGATTCCGAGGTGATCACAGGCGACTTAGTATTCCACTTTGTTCACTCAGGTGCACATAGTGGAATAAACCAATGGCATATTCCATTAAGGAACAAGTAGCACTTTGAATTCAAAATTACACCATTTAAACAGAGTAATGCTAATCCGAAGAAAATAAATGTGAATCTAAGGAAATAGTAGTAAATAAAGAACCACAACACAACAAGAATAACAAAACAAGGAATATCATTGATAGCTGCACAGAAGATAACCTTCCTTGTTGAAAGAATTCATATTTACAAAAAAATATAATCAACTGGTCACCGGTACTATATTCTCGGTTTATAGTGTTTTCACAACTTAACACCATTTGTAGCGTTTTGTACTCTTGCCAAAGCATGTTGGGAATTCCTCAAGATATTTAAAATTTCAAGCACGTTTGGAGTATTCACGGCATACGCAACCCTAGCCGCGACCGCGTTGCAGCCTCCTAATAGATTTGCTAATATTATGCCCCTTGGACCTAATGACTGTACCTACGCAGGTGACTAGTATGCAAGGAATCAGTCATCTACCTACGTGGGCACGCTTGTTTGTTTAAATTAACTAATGTTGAAGGAATAACTACTACGTCATCTAACGATAGGTACGTAATATCGAAGATTGTGACCCTCCATTCATTTGCCCACCAGTCGGAAGTCGTCCATTATTGGGCCTCCCCCAAGGACTTCACGCCACGGTCCTTAGCCTGTTTCCTGTGACGCATGAGGACATCGGTCCATCATGTGGGGGACCGTGCCGTGAGGCCGTCTTAAATTACGCCTTCGTTTTCATAATCACCATTTTAGACTCCAATAATCCCAAATGCTAATTTGCAGTTAAAAATAATAAGCCTTGGCTGAACTCATGACCTATTGGTACCGCTTGGCGTAGTGGTTGTGGGTTCGATTTCCGCCAGGGTAAAGTTCAGAAATGGCCTTTTCATTTCAGAAATGGCCTTTTCATAAGGGGGCGTCCATAAATTACGTGAGGCATTTAGGGGGGGGGGGGGGGGGTCGAGCAAAATCTCACCAAATCTCTCGTGGTTGGGTCTCGGCAAATCTCCCTTTTTTTTTTACCGCCAGAAACAGTATAAAATGCAAAAAAAACTGGGTTAAATTAAGTAAAAATGTTTCTCCTCTAGAATATAACTTTTGAAAAATCTCACGTGAGATTAGAGGGGGAGGGAGGGGGTCGAGAAAAATCTCACCAAGGGGGGAGGGGGGGGGGGTCGAAAAATCTCAAAAATCACCTCACGTAATTTATGGACGCCCTCTAATTTGCCTGGTCTGGCACTGAGATCGCTCCCTGTTCATTGTACGTACAAGAATGGGACAATACCGGACGAATCGCGTAAAAAGCTTTGCTTTGATTGGGACCATACAGTTGGTGTGTTTGTATGGCAATATTCATTAGGTAAATAGTAAAATGGTCATTGAGACTGATTGATTGAGCGATTGAAATAGCGATTACCAGAAAATGAAGCACATATGATTAATTTTAAGCATGACCAGGCACTTTTAGGCATGATCTAGCTCTTGTCCATTGGTCCTATCGACCTTAGGGGTCATCCATTAATTACATCACACGAATTTCATGATTTTTAGACCCCTCCCCCCCTTGTCACAGCTGGTCACATTTGCGAGACTCCTTCCCTCCCTGTGTGACGTAACATTTTTTTAAATATCAGATATTTTCAAAATTTTTCGTTTGCTGTTCAAATTTTGGTTTTAATACTTGAATATATACGATTTTTAAATGTGACGTCACTTAACTTAGGACCCCTCCCCCCCTTTACGTGTGACGTAATTAATGGATGGCCCCTTACCGAAGCATATTTCACTCTTCTCATAATCATTAGCATTCATAATGCCATGTCTAGACAAGGTGCAAAAACTCGAAGTTATTGTGTCTTATCTAACTCATAACAGTGGTTCTTCAGTCCTGACGTAAGTGTTGGTAACAATAATGCAGCCGATGGCAGGTTGCCGCGGTGTGCAGCGGCGTGGGCGCCGACCTCCCGCCCTCGCTGTTAGGTCGCTTTAGTACTGCGAGCGAGGCGATTGAGAAAATATAGGAAACTAGGAACACGGAAATTAATTAGGTGACTCGTCAGTAGTGACTGAACTGTGATGAAAAATAGTGATTGGGTGCGTCTTTATGATCCGAGCGACGCACCTATTAAGTTATTGGGACATGGGAAGTAAAGTTCATCATAACTAGGAGTATATTTTAGGAACTTATTTCATTTGATAATAATGGAAACGGTATCGAAAGCAATTTAACATACTTAAACATTATTATTATAGTCTGACCGCTACCGCTGCGCCACTCCTTAGGTATGCGCGGGGAGGTGGGGAGGGGGCAACTAGGTATGCGCGGGGAATGCGCGGGGAGGTAGGGAGTGGATTCGCACCCCCCGTCTCGCCGCTCGCGTACCTAAGGAGTGGCACAGCGGTAGCGGTCAGACTGTAAGCCCTAGTTACTCCAAGTGGAGGCACCAAAGCTGAATTTATTATGTGATAGCCCCTTTAAAATTCAAATAATGAGATAAAGAACGCAAACTTTTTTCAGACCATCGCGTGGATTTAGCAATCGCCTCTCATGTAGGTGTGCTAGATTCTCTATCAATATTGATACAAAAAGCTGATTGCCATAAGCCGCCGATCGATATGCGTGAATCGAGAGTAATGGGACTGCTCCAAATGTGTAGTTAGCAACAGTGTTATATGTTATTTTAAACCCATCTCATTTACATACTGGATCTCATAAAAACGCCTTTGTTGCGCGCAGCGTGTGGGGTTCTAGAAATGTTTCATAGGTTGTGTTTTCACAACAGGTAGGTAGTTAGAGCTGGCAACAACCCTGATATAAAACCTGATATAAAATTATTATGTAGGTACTCATTAAGGGCCATCCATAAATTACGTCATACGCAAAGGGGGGGGAGGGGGTCGACGAAATGTGACATTGTGTGACAAGGGGGGGAGGGGTCCTAAGTTAAGTGACGTCACATTTAAAAATCTAATATATCCAAGTATTAAAACTGAAATTTGAACTATAACCGAAAAAAAATGAAATTTTCTGAAAATTGTAAAAAATATATGACGTCACACAGGGAGGGGGGAGTCTCGCAAATGTGACCAGCTGTGACAAGGGGGGGAGGGGTCTAATAATCATGATTCGTGTGACGTAATTAATGGATGGCCCCTTAAGATGTAATAATAAAAATCGCCAGACTTACACACCAAATGAATGGTCCCAAACTAAGCAATGCTTTTACATTCGCCTTACATTGTGGACATTTCTGACATAAGGCATCTCCTGATATTATTGTTACGCGTCTTACCCGCGCTGGCAGTCAGCGCGCTTGTGCCCCGCGCTTACCAGTCTTGGCGAGGGCCTTAAGCATCACTGTAAAACTAACCTTATACCTACCTATTGTCCACAGGCCCGATTCCAACAGAAACAGATGCAAGAGCGCGGGATGAAGATCGCGTCGCTGTACGAGGCGCAGCAAGCGCGCGCGCTGGACCGCGTGCGGCACTCGCCCGCAACCAACGGACACGTCGTCAGCTCGCCGCCGCAGCCGCAGCCGCAGCCGCAGCCGAAGCCGCAACAAGTGACGCACCAACCTGGGAAGGTACTGCACTCTCAGATACCTGCGCCAACCAGCACTGGTGACCGTGACAAGACAAAACGCGAGATAAATCTATTTTATCTCATTCTCTCATATGCATTAAGGCGAAGGCTAGACGTAAAGTATATACTGTGGTCCGTCAGTATGGTACATAATGATGGATGTCATTCCATCGACGCAGGCTACACGTTCAGTATTTATTCCGTCAGTATTGTGACGTAGTTCGTACAGTGCAGACGTCAAATGAAACATGAAAGCTTGGTATGGATATTACCTTAGCGCTTGGTTTAATCCGCAATCACAGAAGACATGTCCACTCTATTGCTTTCGCAACGCGGAATGCCAAACTGTCATTCTGGAATTGAAATTCGTGGTAAATACTGTCATCCATCAGTATACTAGCCTACACGATCAGTTTGGACCACGGTTTTTGGTAAATAATGTCGGACCACAGTATTTACTTTACGTCTAGCCTTCGCCTAAGAGAGACTATGTCGGTCAAAATAGTAAAACGCTACAATGACAGTTCAATGGTTAAGCGACCTGGTGGCCTGGTGTCAGAGTTGTTCAAGCCGACCGAAGGCCTCTGATAAAAGTTAACGACTGCTGCCTAGGTGCCAACAACTGGGACCGACTTTTTACTTGATCACCGAAGCACGGAGGCGCTCAGTTCAATTGCCACTAAATGGTCACCCATCTCTGACAGACCTTGCCAAGCGTTGCTTAACCTCCTATCGTTTACCGATCAGTGGTTGCAGCTGGCTATGAGCGCCTCCTGACTGTATAAATAGTTGTTGAACAGGGAACTCTGGCTGTTATACAATCATATTGTAGGTTCATCTGAGTAAATACCTATTGTATTACAAGGTATTCCTTAGCCCGTCTCTAAGTAACTAATCAAACAATAAACATTAAATACCTTCCGTGTGGCATCGCTTTGAATTTGAAGTCAGTATTGCCATAGGATGTTTTATTAGATAGCTACATATTTAAAAGAAAATACATATGTAACGTCACGACTTTTATCCCCATTCGGGGGTAGTCAGAGGCTTGAGTGGCCATACACCACCACATTGTGGAGGTGTTAACCAACTCAAAGCCCACGTTTTACCAGATAGTCAGAACCCAACGTGACAGGTGGTGGTGGTGGTGGTGGTGGTTTTTTAAATTCAATCTTATATCCTGTTTTGGCCTATTTCTTCTTCTCTTCTCGGCCTACAGTTTACCTACAGCACTTCCTCTCTAGACAAGTGGCTTCATCTACAAGCGTTTCTACAAATCGTTACGTTTAAGTCTCGTGATCTACTTATCGATTTGTAATGTCATTACCATAAATTTAAGCGTAGCGATTTTTAGAAAAGCTTGTACACGAAGCCGCTTGGCTAGGGGGGCAGGATGCACAGTTGGCGGTGACAAACAAAATACGCGACATAAATGCTGGCTAAATTAAAAAATTAAATATATTAGGTGCGGCAAATGTTCGAAGAGCGCCGCACAAAGGGCATAGACAAGAGCTACCCGCTCCAGCCTATCCACAACACGGAGCGCGCGGCCCGCAAGCCCCTGCCCAACGGGTACGCCAAGGTCACGACCAGCAACACCCGCATCAGCGTCGACAAGAAGACCACGAAGACGCACACCACCGTCAGCTCGCACAGCGTTAAGAAACAACAGCAAAGTGTAAGTATTCGAGAGGAATCATTTTAATTTACACAGGTATCCTTCTTCCTCCTAGCCTTTTCCCATTATGAGTGGTCGGCTTTCAGTCTACCCTGATTTGGCTGATCACCGATATTTACACGGAGCGATTGCCATCTGCCCTCCGAGACCCAACTAGTAGGACTATCGGCAACCAGGGTAAGACCATTTTTGTCAGATTTTTCAGGCTTCTGACTGCCCGTAACGACTGTCAAAGATCTTCAAATGACACCCGGGACCGCCAGCTTAACGTGCCCTCCGAAGCACGGAGGAGGTCAGGTGTTATAATTCGGACACCCATCCAAGGCCCAACCGAGCCGAACGTGGCTTAACGCGCCGATGTATCGGGCGTCTTACCAACTTACGACCTCCTCTACTTAATTCCTTTAGCCGATTTGCAAATAATTAGTGATTGGGGTAAATTAATTTAAAAAAAAAATGTCAGCTCATAAACAGGTCACAACAACACACATAAACATTAAACACAAAACAAACAACACAACACACAAACACAAACAAACAAAACACAACACATTACACAAAAAACACAAACATTTGATTGCTCTGAAAGAAACGGACTATGCAATCAAAAAAGACATGTGTCGTATAGAGGGTTTTAGTTATTACTTATTTATGCATTGTCTGTTACAGAAAATAGAAAACATCGTGAACGGATCCGGCGATCTCAACCACAACCACAACGAACCGGATCTGAACAGCAATGATAAACAAGAGGTGAGTGGACATGACAAGTGGCCCAGTTCTTCTATAGCTAGACAAGGACATTTTAACAAATTTTAACATTAATCATTAACATTGACATAAATAATTATTGGACTTGTTTGTTTTAAATAATTTGACTTGAGTATTTTAATTGTTTGACATTGAATTTTTTAATTTGATTTTTTTAAATTATTGGAAACTATTTGTAAACAAATGAATGATTTTTAATTTTTACATTTTATGATTTTACTTTACCAATATTTCTTTACTGTAAATTTTGCATGCTGGAAGGCGAAATATGGAGGCTCTCTCTTTAAATTATAACAACCATTATTGTAATAACCCATATTATGAGCAAATAAATGAATTGAATTGAATTGAAAAGGACAAGGACAAGGATGATGATACTATTGTCAAAATACTTTTGGAAGTGTCAAATTACCAACTTAATTTGTATACCTATATCAAACGTAGCCTTAACACGGTAGCATTAGGTAGGTGTCATTAGGGCGAGGCCCCACTAGCGCGTTGCGTTGCGTCGTCGCAACGGATCAAAGGGTCGACGGGCGAGAGACAAAGCGGTGGAGGGTGATACGCCAATACAAAATCTTGTGACGACGCAACGCAACGCGCTAGTGGAGTAACCGTTAGTAGTGACGATCTGCACCTAAATGAATTACCTACCTGATTTTATAATTTTAGCTGCCACAAAGCAACGGCGAGGTGATCCACCCGCACAGCGTGGACTCGGTAGACTCGGCGGACTTGGTGGACTCGGTGGACTCGGTGGACTCGGCCGAGAACAACTACTTGCTGGAGGACGAGACGTTCCCCGAGGCGCTGGCGCCGGCGCCCACGCCCGCGCCCGCGCCTCCCGATGACAAGAAACCTCCAAGAAGGTATGGATGTCGCCTTTTCCATTACTTTTGGTGCATTGATATTAGCCGGAACAAACGGACAGACAGATAAAAAAATATTTTTTAACAATGTTTTTTGTTATAAGTACCGTATGTACTTTTATGTGAGTATAAAGCTGTTATTTTGACATTATACCTAATTTTTTAATTTATTTATTTGTATAGATATAGATGATTTTTTGTCTCCCGCTTTGCAAAAAGGGGAAGTGGATAATCTTCTTCCAAATCCTCATATTCTTTCTATTTATTATATTCGTGCGGGTTCCAAGAAAACTTAGCTTTTCCCCGGGACTCGTCGAGTGTCAAACCTTGGCGTCATCGTTGGACACCATTGTCGATCCTGACATACGGGAGTAAGTGTTGGGAGTGTGTGGCGGGCCTAGTCCCAATTTAAAAATGCCAATAAAAATACGAAATAAATTACCTATTTATTTACCAACTCATTTTGGGGTGGTCTGACGGGATAAGACGTAAAATATCAGGCAAGCTGAAATATCCTAAGAATCTTTGGAACGATTGCTCACTGTTAGATGTTTGATCGGTCTAGAAGCCCGGCGCCGGCGGCCAGAACCAGTCCGGCTACAAGAAAAAGTCCAGCGAAAACGAAGCCACTCGCCGCCACGCCGCCCCGGCGAGTCATCAGTGAGAATACCGTGAGTTCCTATAGGAGACCTCCTTAGGGCTATGCACACGGGCAACTTTTGCGGCAACTGACAACTCGCAACTAGCTGTTTTCATATAAAAAATCGCGGCAACTGTTACTGCAACTGACAATTGTTGGCTGCAACTGCCAAAAAGTTAAGTTTTCGGCAACTAAAGTTGCTCCGTGTGCATAGCCTCTAAGGGTTCCGTACCCAAAGGGTGGCAACAGTATTTCTAAGCCTCCGCTGTCCGCTGTCCGTCCGTCTGTCAGCGGGCTGTATCTCACGACCCGAATAGGTAGAGAATTGAAATTTTCACAGATTACAGAATGTGTATTTCTATTTTTAATACACTATCACGCCAGTATTCCCCGAAGGGGTAGGCGAAGTTGCCCGTGTACAGGTTTTATACTGCAAATACACAGTATTTTTTTTACTGTTGCAGATATAATCGGAAGCTTTCATCATCTAACAAATTCCATAGTCGAAATTACCGAAAAGTTTTATTGGAAAATACTGGCCGTTAGTTGTTTGAAGTTTAATACCGCCAAACACAATGACGTTCTAAATTTGAATTTCCGTACAGTACGTTACGTAGCAAGTTAGCAACAGTTTGGCGTGTCAACAATGACATTTCGAATTCTCAGTTAACATTATTTCGATTAAATTTAATGTGAAAGTTGAAAGTAACTTGGTGTAAATGTGATGCGGGCAGGTGACGGAGAGCAGTAAGGCCCGAGGGGCTATGCAGCGAGGTGCTACCCCGGTGAGTTGTAGGTAACAGTTCAATAATTGGTCTAAACCTTAGTTTAGACTTGCAAGGCCGCGTTCAGAGGCTACGACTCTCTGACGTCGTTACATACTTCAGTGACAGGTTCGGTGATCGCAACGCGGCCGTTCAGAGGCTCCGAGTGCTCAGACCAGTTGCAACTTTTTAAGTATGGTTAGAAAACACTGACGATGTCACTTGCCGTATTTTCGAAGTGCAAGTGGACTATTATTATTATTCTATACCACTATCTCTGCCACTCATAAGTACAATAAGTAGGTAGCAGACCGTACCAATCGACTCGATTCCTCCTTGCCTTAGTAACGGAACAATAAAGTGGATAAATCTATTATTTTTGTAGATATTTTGTAAGCACTTTTTCTTTAGTCGTAGTACCTATGTTTTTATACCTGTTATTTTTTTTTATCAATTTTGATTTTTTACACTTTACTTTCAGGTGCCAAGAAGACAGCCAGTGGTAGGTTTTATTTAATTTTTATGAGATTAGTTATTATTAATTATGTTATGACCTTTAGTCTTTTTATGAGGGTAGGCAATGCTCCCAATATTTAATTGGAAAATGTTTTTCTATATCTTTCAACTTCATATGGATGGGGAGCCGTAGAAGGGATTTCTGGATTAACTCGAGCGCGGCAGATTAATATAAGGGAGGATACCTTACATATTGATAAGAACTTCCAACCAGTATGAGCCCTTAATATAGGGGGGTACATTCAGGGGAACCAACAAAAAAATCGACTATCCGAATACTCGGGCGCGTCAGATTAAGATAAGGGGATTAATTACTAGCTAAGAAGAGCTAAGAAGTGTCAATGTTGCTAATTTGATCGTCAGTCTAAGAAATGGGAGCATCAGTAGGGTTCACTGACCACCCCCTCTGAAAATCTGACGAAAAAATTTAACACGCTCGAGTAATTTTCTATTTTAATTTTTCATGTTGGAGCTTGAAAAATATCCATGTCATTGTTTTTTTACAATTTTGAAATTAATATGTAGACGCTTCCCCCACCGCTGAAAGTGTAAACATAGGACCATTTATTCGTCTTATCATCTATCGAATCTCATAGGTTTCCGCGACGCTCGAGTAAATCCACAGTTAGCATCATGGGCTCCCCACCTAATAGGGCTGTGTTACGATACGGTTTATTTCCGGTGGTTTATGGAGTATGGATGGGAGGACAGAGTTTATTGCACAAGTGCATGTTCCAAGGGCCTGACCCGCCTGACTCAATGGATGTTCCAAGACAATTAAAATAAAATAAAACGTTTCGAAGTCCTGTTCAAAACTGCCTGGAAGGTCTCTAAAGCCCGCCACATACATACGGAATTTCCGTACGGAATTCCCTTTCGAAATATCGAATCTGGGATTCCGAACGCAGTAAATCCATCCAAATGTATGGACGTATCGGGTACGGAAACCCCGATTCGATATTTCGAAAGGGAATTCCCGTACGGAAATTCCGTATGTACCTATGTGGTGGGCTTAACGGAGGCATTGTATGGTGTGCAGAGCGCGACCGGCAGCGGCACCGGGTCTGTGGGCAAGGCGCGCAGCACGGCGGGCGCGGCCAGCGCCGCCTCGCTCGGCCGCGGCCTCGCCGCCTCGGCCTCGCCCGCCTCGCCCGCGCCCGGCGACGCGTGCGCCATCTGCGGCCGCCACTT
Organism: Drymonia ruficornis; assembly: GCA_947859195.1. NCBI lineage: Eukaryota > Metazoa > Arthropoda > Insecta > Lepidoptera > Notodontidae > Drymonia > Drymonia ruficornis. The sequence goes on from OX401923.1 coordinate 9,609,946, forward strand.
CGCCGCCGACCGCATCGCCAAGCACACCGACATATGCAAGAAGAGCCACAGCAAGAAGAGGAAGCCCTTCGACGCGCTCAAACATAGACTCGCTGTGAGTATTGACACGTGCCAATTAGTGGCGACCACGTACCGGAAGACGCAGCGTGAGTAGGCCCTCCACAAGGTGGACCGACGATCTACTAGGAAATCTCCCACTATGTACCTACACGGGCTTCAGTAGGGCTAACATGCGGTCGAAAACAAGACTTGTGACACTGATTATGTCGCATCGAGTCACTTACTTGATGCATACGAGAGAATGAGACAAAATCGATATATCTTACGTTTTGTCTTCATAGTCGGCTGTGCTAGGCTCGCATGGTCATAATATAATAGTTATTGTCCGAACTAGAATGGATTCTGGGAAACACAATGTGACTCTAACACACAGATTTGAAGTTATTTACTTCAACCACCTACAATTTAGTCTTTACTCCATGATTGATACCTATTTATTACGATAGCGACTTCTGTTAGACCTAACACCCCCTTCAGGTCGGTAACGTGCGAGTAGTGATGGGATGTTCTCGAGAACATTCTCACCCTCGGAAACTTACTCGTGAGAATTTTCGAGAATTTATCTTCTGAAACATGTTAAACTGGGCATAAACCTCATTAAACATGCAAGTATGGTGGTTTTAATTGTTTTTAAGATTTAAAGTTACGATAACGTCACCCAAAATATAAGATTCTCAAAAATTCTCACGAGTAAGTTTCCAAGGGTGAGAATGTTTTCGAGAACATCCATCACTACGTGCGAGCAACGCCTTTGGAATGCCAATAGGCTACGGTAACTGCTTAACTTCAGGTGGGCCGTACGCTTGTCTGCCACCTTAGTCACATCACAAGAAATATTCTGATAACACATTTTTCTCAAACATTGATTCACTCACCGCTGCAGGGGACGGACGCTCAAAATATTAAGGCAAGCATTAATAAATAGCTATTAGTTAATTGTTGTGAACACTATCATAATTTAATACACCTCAGTCTACCTACACATCACCATGTGAATGACAAATTGCTTATGACTTTGACATATCTTTCATTCTGTCGTACCTCATGGTTATCATCTAATATTGAATATGCATGCAGTCTCCTGCCTTTATGATTGTTTTATCTAAAGATTTCTTCATTACCTGTCCCAAACTTCCAGCCTAGAGCCATGAGTGATTTTTTCCCGAAAACTTAATACTTTTAAGTTTGCGTCTTCTAATATTAGAGACTGTCTTCTTTATTGACGGGCCCGTTAGCGTGGTTGGCGCGGAGGCGCCTTTCACGCTGCAGGTCGTAGGTTCGATTCCTACCCGGGACATGCATTTGTGTGCATGAACATGTCTGTATGTCCGGAGTCTGAGTGTATTTGTAAGTATATTAAGTATGTATTTACAAATAAAAAAGTAGTATATGTAGTAATATCAGTTATCTGGTTTCCATAGTATAAGCTCTGCTTAGTTTGGGATCAGGTAACCGTGTGTACAAAAATGTCCCAGGATATTATTATTAATATTAGAATCTTATACTGGAGATATTGGTTTCGTAATGGACAATTTATTAAGAGACTCGAATTCCTGGACACATTTTGTGTGAATTTAAATAAACGTGTTGTCGCACCCCCCCTAGGGCACGGAAGCGGAGCCGTTCATCAGCAAGCTGCGCAAGCGCACGGTCGCGCCGTCGTCCACGAAGGTGAAGACGCTGAACAACAACTGGCGGCAGAAGCACGAGGAGTTCATCCAGGCCATCCGCGCCGCCAAGCAGGTGCAGGCGCATCTCAGCGCGGGAGGTAACCACACGCTTTTTATTAACTTTTCTATTGGTGTATCGGAACCAGATGGGCCAAAAATGCACAGGATGGGAACCAGATATCGGACGTCGCCGACGTGGTCGACCCAGAAAAAGATGGCGTGATGACCTCGACTGTTATCTGGAGGGATGGATGGAAACGGCCTCGAATAGAGACGTGTGGAGTGTATTGGGGGAGACCTTTGCCCAGCAGTGGGATAATATAGGTTAAAAAAGAAATTGGGGTGACGGCTTATTATGCCAGATTAGAGCGCTTTCAAAATAGCGTTTATTTACGAGTACCGCGTACCTAGGTATACGGTCGTTTCTGCATAAGTGCCCTTCGTTTCGCTCTTCACAAAGTCGAACGCTCGTAAACGTGCTTATTCCGGCTTATACACGTTCTTATAAGTAAAGGACGAGGTAAGTAGGACTTGAAATAGGTACTTATTCTAGGCGGGAGCGGCTGCTCTCCTTGGAGGGTTGCTCTAACCCTTTAATAAGGGTTTCCAACTTAGTGTATTTTAAGCCAGATGTGTAAAAATTAATGCAGTGAGATAATTTTCTAGGATATTTTTCGGGGTTAGATCTGAATTAGTATCATACGATACTTTTACCTATGTAGATTATATTTTGTGCCTTCAGCAACCAAGCAATATAAGTACCTATATCTTATATTTATATTACAGGCAAACTAAGCGACTTGCCCCCACCGCCGCCATCAGAGAACCCAGACTACGTCCAGTGTCCGCATTGCAACAGACGCTTCAACCAGGGAGCCGCCGAGAGGCACATACCCAAGTGCGCCACCTACCAGTACAACAAACCCAAGCCGGCCAAGCGACGGTAACTGCGCTCACCACGCATCGGCGAGAAATTGCCGTGTTACCGATTGGCGACTGATTGCAGACTCATTGGCGACTGATTGCAGACTCATTGGCGACTGATTACAGACTCGTTAGCGACTGATTGCAGACTCACTGGCGACTCATTGGCGACTGATTGCAGACTCATCGGTGACTCATTGCAGACTCACTGGAGACTGATTGCATACTCATTGGCGACTCAAGTAAACAATTAGCGTCTGCTAGGTTGTTGTGCTAATTGGCGATTGGTTTACGATACGTAACCAGAAGTTTTCTGTCCTATTGGTTGCCGCCGTCACCGCCAATCGTGATTTTTGGCTGTACTAATTTTAGGTGTTTCGAAATCCCGCGCTCTCTGCTCTAAAATTAGTTCCTAAAATGTCTGATGTTGATTTCAAGGACTTACCATCGGGCTGGTACCTCGACACATTCCTGCAGTTTATATTCACGTATACGCTGTTTTATTTGGTTAAGATTTTTTTCGATGTGTTAGCGCCTAATATGCCGATCGTATGATGGATAAGACGAAGGTGCGAGTGAACAGTGCGTACAGCATGGAGGACTTTTTGCTCAGAATGTGTTTAGCCACACTCGTTTACTATGTCTTGTGGACAGTGATCTCCTTTTTCTACCGTATTTTGTCCAGCCAATTCAGTGCTAGTAGCTCATCACATAATTGATTTGGTTAACAAGCGCCGATATTTTAAACCTTAGATTTTAGTTAAGGCGACGATGGCAATAACATTATTATTTCACTTAACATTGGTATAATATAATTCATGGAATCATGCGTAACTTTGCGGAAATCCATTGTTAAACAATTATAGAGAGGGACCCACCACTCACCCTCGGAATTGTCAACCTCCAAAATTATAAACCAAATGAATTGATCGATAATAGAAGAGGCCAACAAGACCTAACTCCCTGTCAGTCGAGAGTATGTCTGTCATGAGTCATGGACCCTAACAAATAGCAATTCTCCGCAGACAAAGCGAATCCAAATTAAATTCGACACGTGTTTCTCCTCTAAACGAGGCATCCTCAGGAAGGTTGGGCTGCGACTGAGCACCGAGGGTGAGTGGTAGATCCCTCTCTATAATTGTTTTTATTGATATAATAGTACGAGACAATGACAAATAATAGAAGAATATAAGTACTGTGTTTGTAGGTTATAATGACTAAATAGGAACTTAACGAAGTAAATTTCTTAGACAAGTAAAATTAAGCGATTTTTTTCTTTGTTTCTGTCGACTAATATTAGTGTAGTTCACGCCATAACGAATATCGGGACCTAATTTTTAAGATAATGAACAAGTTACGAATTAAATGGAAGATGTTTTAAGTCAACTGATGTTTGTACAAAAGAATATGCTTTTTAAAAATGTTATTAACAATGTAGATGTTATTGGATTATTAAAATGTACTTTACTATTTTGTAACATTGTTTTATTTCAAACTGAGCGTCTCCGGGCTTTGGTGAGCATTAAGCCTCGCCATACACGGACTGCTTGTAGCTGTCGGCGGGCTGTCGATGCGGTCGACTGCAACCAACTGCTCTAGAGCTGTCCGTTCCGACAACTACGAGCAGTCCGTGTATGGCGGCGCTAAAAGTCGGTCGTGGTTGTTGTCATCTAGACAGCAGTCGTTAAGACAAGCCTAGTTTACATTGGTCAAGTAGGCGACCGATGGTGCGTTCCATTCACTGTTAATTTGGTTATTTTCGATCACAAATCTCTTTCCACTCGCACCAACTTGTACTGAAATTGATTTTGTGGACGAAAATAGCAAAAATTACGGTGAATGGAACGCAGCACGAGTCGAGTAGCGAGCGATAAAAAGCAGGCGAACAGCTAAAAGCTAAGTTTACATTACGCCAGCAGCTGGGCCGTTACTCGGGCATTACTCGACTCGCCTTCCGCCATTTACATTGGTAAAGTAACTGGGCCCAGTAGCTTCTGGTAAAAGTACTGGGCCCAGTTGGTCTATGTAACATTCAACTCGCTTTCGGACCGAGTCAACGGTTTACACTGGGCGAGTAGGCAGGCCGAGTCGAGTAAAATAGGCGGTGGGGGAACAACTGGGCCGAGCAACTACGCTCCGCGCGAGACCACTCGACTCGCCCAGTACTCGATCCAGTTGACTCGCCCTTACGTTCACATTGGTCGAGTTCGCCAGCTTTTTATCGCTCACTACTCGACACGGTCGCCTACTTGACCAATGTCAACTAGGCTTTAAGAGGTCTTCGAGGGGCTTGAACTCTGACGTCAGGTGGACACTTACCATAACATTTATTTAAATAAAATATATCACCAGACTACACCAATTGTATGGCCCCAATCTAAGCAAGGCTTGTACTATGTCTACCATACAATTTTCTGGGGGCGATTCCAGTGACATACACACGGCAAATTACGAAACGGGCGTTTCCGATTCCTCTGGCGGGAATCGAACCCAACCTCCCGCTGCAATGAGCCGAGCAGTACGCGCGAACCACTGCGCCAAGCGGTCTTTCCGTTCTACTTCTAGGTTTATCGACAACAAAATAAAAGCAAAAGTTAATGCTTCAATATATTTATTCGAGCGTCAAAGACTCCATAATTATAATGGTAATGCCCCATGTTACATCGGGGCCGGGGAACATTGCTGGCGACGGCGCCTAGCTCTCGGCCGCGGTCTGCGGCACGTAGTTGAGCACCACGGTGGAGTAGGCCGGAACCGGCACGTCATCAGCATCCATGGTGCTGGAGAAACTATAACAAAAAATATAAATATTATAAACTGAGGGCCGCCCGTTTAATATACTCTTTATTGCGAAGCTGCTAAACGTATTGTACAGTAAACGATGTTATTTTTTCTTTGAGAGGTGACTTGTTCGACTTGTTCAGTGTGTGTTTCTAAGCTATGATTCAACAAAACCTGTTCAGGCGTTTGAAGATCATCACCTCTTTACTAATTGATGAAGGGATGTGAGCAACATCGACAAAAAGTGAACGAGTGAATGAATACATGACCACGCTTGGTCAACATGTTACTACTTTTATATTAAACTTAATTGTGACGGAGGTTTTAAAATTTTTAATTTTTTTTTTAAGACGCTGCCGGATGTTGTAAGTCGAGTTAGAGAAGTATAGAATTTATTTATTTATTTCTACACCACATACTACTCGTCTTTTTTTTTCTACTCTACTTTTAACTTCAGAAAAAAACTGCTTCTGATACCTCCATGCGTAAAAGTGTTGATTATAGCGTCTTTACGGTGAAAGTGTGTTGGTGTGTGTTGTTGTGTGACTGGCGAGCAGAGGATCGTGTACTGACTTGTATAGTTCCCTGGCGGCGTGCGACGCGTGGTACAGCGAGAGCGCGTGCGGCAGCGAGCGCAGCGCCGTCAGGTTGGCGCGCAGCTCGCCCGCGCCCGGGTTCAGCACCGCCACGTACCCGCCGTGACCCTCCTTCCATCTGACAACACGACATACACGCGTGATGCCCATCACGACCACACTTGGGCAACATTCAATTGCAATTAATTAATTACTAATTGCATGTGTTGTCACAATTAACAAATAATTTTGATTTGTTTGCAATCGCGAACAAATCACAATTAATAGTTAATTGTGACATCACCTGCAATTTGCAATTAATTAATCGCAATTAAATTTTGCCTAACTCTGATGACGATTAGTATTGAGTTTCAAAGCGGGACAAACAACAATATAGGCTGATAGCCACTGAAATAAGACTGTTACAACTGGTGGAAGACCTAACGCAAAGTTGTTTTTGGAAGTGGATAATCTTCTTACAACTCCTCCTATCCTTTTGATTAAATTCGTGCGGGTTCCAAGACACAAAGCTTTTCCCCGGGACTCGTCGAGGGTCAAACCTTGGCGTCATCGTTGGACACCATAGTCGGTCCTGGCTTACAGGAGTAATAATGGTGGGAGTGTGTGGCGGGCCTAGTCCCATTTATAGTAGTTTTATATACATCATTATAAATTTTATATTACTTATATTTTTTAAAATGTGCTAGATTTAAAAAAAATATTAGAATATTACCAAGAAATACACTATTAAAGTTTGCTAAAACTACTAGTTATACCCAAGTAAGTAGTTATGTAGTATATTTTTCGAAACTTTAAATGTGTCAATTCAATTTCTATTAATAAATAGACTTGAAAGTATAAGAACTGAGATCAATGGCAGCGGAAAAAGGCCTTTGCCTAGCAGTGGGATGAAACAGGTCAACAAAAAAAGTATAATGTCAGTTACCTAGCGCAAGCGATAAGCTTGTAGTCGGTTTCATTTCTGGGGCGCACGGGCGCGACGATGTAGTCGCCGTGCTGGAGTATTTCATTGTCCCGCAGCTCGGCCACGTGCGCCAGCGCCTCCCGCTCGGAGCCGTTGCCGGCCTGCGCCAGCTGCGGCCGCCGCAGCAGCGGCGCCGCCGGCAGCAACTGCGCAAACGCCGCCACCTCGCTGCCCATGTCCTCGCTCTCCAAGGGCGCACTCAGCTGGAAGAAAATGAGAATCAATAATAGGTCAACAAATCAACTCATAACCAACACTATAGTTAAAACTAAGCTTTCATATCAATATAGTTTTGAAATCATCGAAATCGGTCCATCCGTTGCGATTTTCTAACACATTTTATGTAATGTGCGGCATGTGCGTGTGATGTCACACGGGACCGTCATATTGAAGGCGCGCTGTACCGGCGCCGGCCCGCGCTGTTCCCGCGCCGCCGTTCATTACAAAGCGCGCTTGGCTCAAATGACGTCACAATAACCGCGTGCGAACTTCGCTAGTAATTTGGTCACCACATCGTAAATTTTTGTCGTAGACCAATAATTGTTGCACTGTATGTTATGGATTTCTTAGCTCTATAAATCTGCAGTCTCAACTAAATTCGTTACGGATCTCCATTAAGGTCATTCATCCGAGGCACTATTCAAAACAAACTGGTTGCTAAATTACTAATGAGTGGTTAAAATGTAGTGGCACTAGTATGTCTATAGCGGTTCGTACCTTCCGCTTAGTGTCCGTTCACACAGACCGGCTCAGAGAGGAGAGCACATTTTTATCGCGTTTTAAAAAAAGAGTTTTGGGTCATTGAAATAAGGTTGCGTTGTATCATTTCACTTCTTTTTTAAATGAGAATGCTTAAGAACCGACTTAACGCGCTCAGCGTATGAAAGAATCAATGCGAACTAACTTAACTCATATAAGTACGCAGCGTACTTATGAGTGAAGTTAGCCGAGAGCCGTACCAAGCTCCAGTTATGACGTCACAACACGGCGCTAGGCCGGTCCTATTCCTATTTCAATTGCATAGTGTGTATTGTCGATGTAGTGGTGTACCTGCATGAGCGGCCAGTGTTCGAGCCTGTGGTTGATGTTGTCGGCGAGCGCGACCACGTCTCCGCTGACGCTGAGCGGCGCGGCGGCGGGCGGCCGCAGTGACGTCACGTTCCACTTCAGGAACAACTCGGGCCGGTGACGCGCCTCCTCCTCCAACGTGAACACCCACTCGCCTGCACCACGAATATGAAGAATATGAAGTTTTTTTTTCTAGTAGTGTATAATGCGACTCATGTCTTCTCTTCTTCCTAGCCTTATCCCATTATGTGGGGTCGGCTTTCAGTCTACCCTGATTTGGCTGATCACCGATATTTACACGGAGCGATTGCCATCTGCCCTCCGAGACCCAACTAGTGGGACTATCGGCAACCAGGGTAAGACCATTTTTGTCAGACTTTTTCAGGCTTCTGACTGCCTATAACGACTGTCAAAGATTTTCAAATTACACCCGGGACCGCCAGCTTAACGTGCCCTCCGAAGCACGGAGGAGGTCAGATATTATAATTCTGACACCCATCCAAGGCCCAATCGACCCGAACGTGGCTTAACGCGCCGATGTATCGGGCGTCTTACAAACTAGGCTACGACCTCCTCATAATGCGACTCATGTCATCGTCCGCTAAATTAAACTGTCCGCGGTGAGTATCATCTGTTAGCAGTGCTTTGACACGTCGACCGCCGATAATTTACGATTTACACGAAGAATTTACGGAGATAATATTACAGTTTAGCAACGGTTAATAAATAAATATCGCCAGTGTACACCAACTGTATGGTCGCAACGACACCCAGAACAAGGCAAATTACGCGGCCTACGTTAAATCTACTGCGGCAAGCGGTCGTCAAGTTATCGTGATTGTTAGCAGTGTTGAGGCCCTGGGGATAAGACCGCCACATAGCAATTCTGCAAAAGCAATTCATTTTTCTGTTTTTCTAGCAGAATCCTTCGCATTTCTATAATATAGTCGCACATTTTACACCATTCGCGACCATTGTACGGAAATTTTGCGGAATTGCTAAGGATTCTGCTAGACAATCAGGAAAAATTATTGCTTTTGCAGAACTGCTAGCCCCCTGACAGTTTGTTGAATGGTACTGACCACGAACCAAATACGAAGAGGACTGGGTCTAAGCAACTCGGCCGCGTGGTTCAACTAACACTCTGACGTCATCACAGTCGGCGTGGCTTAAGTCAGTATGCTGTTGGCGTTCGTCATGTGCAGACGTCTTGCCAACGTTCGAATCCCAAATATAATTCTATTCGACACTAGATGGCGTCCCTTTGTACGTCATTTTCATCACGATACACTTAGTGACATATAGTGTGAAAAAGTTAAAGTACGTACTAACATCGACATAGAACGAAGCGAATAGTTTTGCTATTGACCGGGTGATTGAAATGGCGTTATCTACACCCCTTCACCCACGCCTTCACCCGCGCAAATTGTCAAGCGTCGTTTCATAGGGAAATCTAATAAGAACACCTCTTTCTTCGTAATTTCTCTATGGTACTGACCCAGTCCCGCGGCGGCAGCGGTGTTGTTGACGCGCTGCGCCCAGCGCGCGAGCAGCGCGCCGAGCTGCGGCCGGTCGGTGGTTTGTTGGTGCTGCCAGAAGTCGTAGGAGGTGTGGTCCGAGCTCAGCGCCGCGCCGCGCGCGCTCTCTATGTTCTCATTCTCCATCGATGAGTTCACAAACAGAAAACGAGCCTTCTGCAACCTGACCAAATCAGAATGGGGATTTCCTGACATTACATTTATTATATTAAATCATGAATACCAACTCTTACACGATATATGGTAAAAAATAAAAATTACATGAGAACATTATTTGCTAAAAGTAACGAATTATAACATCATTGGAACACTTCTCGTAACTTAAGCGTCCGTATTTCTGGCAATTTTTATGTTATTTTGAAAATTATGTCAATGTAGTGCGAAGAATTTCTAGGACCCGTAGTTAGGAGTAATATTGGTGGCAATAATTAAAGGTATGGTTGATGAGAATTCTTCTTCAGTTTCTAGTATTATTTTTACCATTTTTCTATATACTGTAATTTCTTGGCCTCGGCTGAGAATTTAGTTATTTCTCGGTCTCGGTATCGCCAGAGAACAAAAAAACCGGCCAAGTGCGTGTCGGACTTGCACATAAAGAGGTTCGTACCACCGTAGAATAAAAACGTAAAAAAAATCATTTGTCTTGTATGGGGACCCCCTTTATTTTGAAATTTCATTTTATTTTTAGTATTTGTTGTTTTACTGGCAACAGAAACACACATTCTGTGAAAATTTCAAGCCTCTACCTATTACCGTTCGTACAGCCCGCTGACAGACGGACAGACGGACAGCGTAGGCTTAGTAATAGGGTCCCGTTGGCACTTTTTGGGTACGGAACCCTATAAAACTAGGTGGGACTTTACTAAAGGGTACATTACCTGACACCAGAGGCGCCGGCGTTCATCCAAACGTCTAGGACAGTGTCGAAGTGCGCTATGACGGCGGGGTTGTCGAAGTCGAGGTTGGGCTCGCTGTCGCCGTTGTGGTGCAGGTAGTACTCGCCGCGCCGCTCGCTGTACTTCCACGCGGGAGTGTTATTCGTTGACACCTGTCAAAACCATCATAAAAAAATAAAAATAAATAAATAAATATAACGTCACGACTTTTATCACCATTTGGGGGTAGTCAGAGGCTTGAGTGGCCATACACCACCACATTGTGGAGGTATTAAGTCAACTCAAAGCCCACGTTTCACCAGATAGTCAGAACCCAACGTGACAGGTTGTGAACCTTGTCGCCGTGTATTCAGGAACTGAATATTACCTAATCCCGAGGGATAGGTAGGTTTCCTCACGATGTTTTCCCTCACCGTAAAAAATAGATAAAAAAATAGTAATAATAAATAAATAAATATCCTGGGGACATTCTTTACACACGGCTACCTGATCCCAAACTAAGCAGAGTTTGTACTATGGAAACCAGATAACTGATATTACGTATACTACTTTTTGTTTGTAAATAAATACTTAATATACATAATTACACCCAGACTCGGGACATGCAGATATGTTCATGCATACAAATGCATGTCCCGGGTAGGAATCGAACCTACGACCTGCAGCGTGAAAGGCGGAATCAACAACAACCACGCCAACGGGCCTGTCAAAAATATTAGCCCTTTTAACGGCCCACTCCTGGGCACGGGCCTCCCCGCAATGCGAGGGGGAATCAGGCCATAATCCACCACGCTGGCCCAGTACGGGTTGGTGAATTTCTCATGTCTAAGACATGCAGGTTTCCTCACGATGTTTTCCTTCACCGTAAGCAAGTGATAATCATATTAACGTTACGTTTCACACATAGATTTCGAAAAATCCAGAGGTGTGAGCCGGGGTTCGAACCCTGGACCTTAAGCCCACAAGACGCGAGCTTAACTAATCGGCTATCAATGATTTTTATAACAATCACAATGAGTTAAAGAAATTATCGTCAGACTTACACACCAACTGTATGGTCCAAAACTAAGCAACGATTGTACTATGGCTACCAAACAATGGACTGAGGGCGATCCCAGTGAAACCAAGACCACGGCAAAATACGGGCCTCTGGCGGGAATCGAACCCGCAACTATACGATGCAGTGAGCCGAGCAGCCGCCACTCAAACCACTGCGCCAGCGGTCGTCGCTGCTAACATAGCACTATTGGTGGGACAGCCAAGCTGTAGCCAATTGATTGCAGGTATGGGCCGGCTCGACCGGGGTTGTACCACCCTCTCACAGAAAATCGGCGTAGTAGCTATTATAACTTCGTTTCGTACGATATGTTAGAGACGGCTGCTTGAGTCTATTGCCATTAAAAACAGCCATTTCAGTTTTATTTATTTGTGAATAATTATTTACCCAATTGTTAGGTAAATTCGGGAGAGGCGGTACGTCGTCATTGAACCCATCCCCCTTGCGCCACACGAAGTATGAGCTGTAGTCGCCGGTTCGATTCTCGCTCAGGCCAAACCACTTGTAATCCGTCGACACATAGCCGGGTATTAGATCCACGATCACCCTGTAATAACATAAATAAATGAAATGTAACGTCACGACTTTTATCCCCATTCGGGGGTAGTCAGAGGCTTGAGTGGCCATACACCACCACATTGTGGAGGTATTACCCAACTCAAAGCCCACGTTTCACCAGATAGTCAGAACCCAACGTGACAGGTGGTGAACCTTGTCACCGTGTATACAGGAACTGACTATTAATTAACTAATCCCGAGGGATAGGTAGGTTTCCTCGCGATGTTTTCCCTCCCCGTCAGCGAACTGTAAATTATGCACATAGATGAAACTTCATCCATTGCTGCATGCCCCACCGGGGATCGAACCTGGGACCTTCTGATTGCTAGTCCAACCTGTTCACCCCGAGGCTACAGTCGCTGTAATAACATACCAGTACAATACGATTAAATTAAGAATAGGTCGGGTTCTCGGCTAACTTCACTCGTATAAGTACGGTACCAAGTACTGTACTTATGAGTTAAGTTAGCTGAGAATCTGTACAAGTTCCAATTGTGACGTCGCAACATGGCGCTAGGCTGGTCCTATTCTTATGTTAATCGTTTTGGTAGTTACAAAGTCCGTAAACGCTTCTTTTTGAATGTTCTGGGGATCTAATAGCGACACTATGCAACATTGCAGCAATTCTGCAAAAGGTGGTTGGTTCGTGATGGATCATTGAGAATTTACTCAAACTGACCACCTAACGAAGGTAAAGATTTTGTTTTTTATTGGACTGCGGGGGCAAAAAGCATACGGCCCGCCTGATGTTAAGTTACCGTACAGTTACAGTTACCGTAGCCTATAGATGCTTACAATACCAAAGGCATTGCTCGCACATTGCCGACCTGGAGGGGAGTGGGATGGAGGGAGGGGCAGGGGAGGGGGGCGGTGGGCTTTCGGCTCTCTCACTCATCGTACGAAACGCAGCTGTAATAGCCACTCACTATACAGTATACTCACTAAGTGTATGGTGAGTATAGTGTTATACAGTATACTCACTTGATGCCATGTTCCTTGGCCTTGGCAATTACCGCCTTGAACTTGTCAACGATGCCTTGGTCGTCGAGCGCCTCATAAGTGGGCGCGTCCACAAACACGCCCTGTACCAAAGAGCTCTTTAGCAGCGGCAGCGACTCTTCGATCTCCTGCGGGGAAGCCCCTTCCATGTCCACCAGGGGGCCTTTTTCGAACCTACATACAAACTAGTATTAATTTTAAGAGATTAGGCCCGCCACACACCACAATAACAAGACACGATTAACCTTTAAAATTATTTTTTTTATCTTTAAAATTATTTAATATCTTAATCTCCGTATTAGGTAATAGTCAGTTCCTGTATACACGGCGACACGGTTCACCACCTGTCACGTTGGGTTCTGACTATCTAGTGAAACGTGGGCTTTGAGTTGGTTAATACCTCCACAGTGTGGTGGTGTATGGCCACTCAAGCCTCTGACTACCCCCGAACGGGGATAAAAGTCGTGACGTTACATTTTTTTTATTACAATCTCCGTATCGATCCGATTTTGAATATTATTTTACTGATATAAGTCTAAATTATCCCCGTGTGACAAAGGCATAGGTTAAAGTACCACGCGGGCAGAGCCGCAGGTTTTTTTTATGGCAAACAAGCGTACGTCCCTCCTGAAGTTACATAGATGCTTGCAATACCAAAGGCAACGCTCGCCCGTTGACAACCTAGAGGGTAAATGTTAGCGACTTGACCATGGACCAGTTACTAAGGGGACTGGCCCTAAGCAAGTCGGCCGAGTGGTCGGCCTAGTACTAACATCGACATAAAACGAAGTGAGTAGTTCAACTATTTACCGGTAAATAGTAAAATGAAAATGAAAAAACAATGACCTCGTTTTGTTACATACAAATATCTAATAAGGGCACCTCTTTCTTTAGTCTTTACTCTGTGGACTTGACCCTTTCAACGCAGATCGACGCACAACAATTGACTTTCTAATGTGTATGTAAAGGTAAACACGGCAAACTAGAGGTTAATATCCGAGTCAAATATACTGACCATGTCTTGGGCGCGGGCGGCGCGCACTTGGGCGCCTTGACGATGATGATGATGGCGCCGGCCAGCATGCCCAGCCACAGCGCCCAGAACAGCACGAACAGGAACCAGCGCAGCTTCACCCAGAATGGGTCATCCGCGTACTTGAGCAGTTCCTCCTTCGTGAGGCCCGAGAATTGCTGCCCGGAGAGAATACCATATTAAGTACACTGAAGCACATGTTTTTTAGGGTACCGTACACAAAGGGTGCCAACGGGACCCTATTACTAAGCCTACGTTGTCCGTCCGTCTGTCCGTCTGTCAGCGGGCTGTATCTCACGAACCGTAATAGTTAGAGACTTGAAATTTTCACAGAATGTGTATTTCTGTTGCCGCTACAACAACAAATACTAAAAATACAAAAAAAATAAAAATAAAGGGGGTCCCCATTCAAGAAACAAGATATTTTTGACTTTTTATTCTACGGTGGTACGGAACCCTTTATGTGCGAGTCCGACACGCACTTGGCCGGTTTTTTTTATAGCCAAGAATGGCACACTGGCAAACGGTCCACCTGATATTAATAGGAACTACTATAGGGCTTCAGAAACGCAAATAAACAAAGGGGGGCTATTAGAAACTCTGACTGTTTGTTTCTTTCTTTCGTAATTTATTAGACTTACGGAAATGTGTCGAAATTATAAATTCGAAGCCCGATCAAGACGGCTTATTAAGTTCCAGCTTGGACCGCACTTACGAGGTGCCGTGCGGCGCCGCGTTGCGCGACAAAATATATATTGTATTGGTTTATTTATATTGTCTAAAGCGCACTACAGCGACGCGGCGTGGTGCGACACTTTTGCCTCTGTAGGCAACTTTGTCGCTCCGCGTCGCACCGCACAACTAGTGCGGTATAGCTCGCGACAGCGGAGGCGCGTCGCGGCAAAATTTCTCCATTGTTATTTCACGCGACGTCGCTATGCGGAGAAAATCTTACCCGCTTGTTTGCGTCGAGTTCTATCTTGGCGTCCCCATTCCTGTGGTCGCCCACCACGTAGTGGGCGTCGGCCATGTCGACCCTGGTCACGATCTTGGCCTCCTCCGCCTTGGGCAGCAGCTTCTCCTCCGCGCCGTCCAGGGATACCTTCTCCTTGGACTTGGAGAGGTTTGATTTGGAGGAACGGAATTCTGTGAGAAAAAAAATGTATGGAATTTTCAGTTGATGGATTCTTTTTCTTTTGTTGTTTAATTTAACCTCGCATTTGCATGGGCTAAATAAACGCCGTATTTGCACACAGCCTTCGAGTTATTTGCCTTGCTTTTAAACCGATTTTTACACGAAGCGACTACCTCTGTTCCTTGAGGCCAAATTAGTTACTCCAGCTAAACTCTAGGACGCAGAACTTAATAACATAAACGATTTAGAACTTGTGAACCCTTCATTCCGACGAAGATAAATCCAGAAGCTAGGAGCTAAAGTACTCTAGTATCACTGGTCAACACAGAAAACACACAATATTACATTACTAATGAAGTTATGATACGCACGAAGGACCCTGATCAAACTTTCATACAAAAGAGATAAATTAAGACACTAACTTAAACTCAGGCTGCTATTAAGAACCCGGTACGAACGAAATTTTACGAAATTTGACCCAATTTCGTAGTAAATTAGTGTCCAAATCACGAGGAAACGAACGAGAAGGTACGGGTCCGTAATAGGGCGCCAGGTACGTCAGCTAATACCTAACCTATCTAGCACACGTCACAGCTCGGCACTCCCGCAGTGTACTAGACACAACGGTACTAAACAGCTCTCTGGAGCGGAGCGGGCTATTCTTGGCGGCTCCGCGAGCCCCGCCTCACACCCGCGGCCCGCCTGCCCGCTCAATACGCTTATCTTCCCCTTAGACACGTGTGACGAGGTCAAAGAAAGGTTTCAAGGGTCCAAAGAATAAACTGGGCAGCGAAGTATTCGATCCAATAATGAGGTTAGTCAATTGAGTGAAGGCCGGTTCACGGTTGACTGATTTTTAAAGGAATGATATATTCGACGGACAGTTAGTACAAGATCTTTTTATGGACAACGTCAGTATTGAAAGTATGAAAACCTGTAAGCTTATACCAACAGAGATGTGCGTGCGTAATACAGGCACACGGTAAGTGATTGATTCTGACGCAAAATCACCGCAATGCGCACGTTGAACATTTAAGTATATGAATATAATATTGATTGAGCAACCTACACGTAACTTTATCATGACTTTTGATAGTTCAAGTCTAGGGAGGTCTATATCATCCACGCGGTCTACAAACATGTGGTTTCAGGAAAATGTCGTTGTAGAGCTTAATAGTCGAACCCTTTACCCCACAAAAAGACGCATTAGGATTATAAAAGAGAAACAAATTAATAAAAATACCTGAAAAATACAAGACTTGGCACACTGCTCTTGACGACGATATCAAAAATACTGCTGTGTAGCCCAAGCAGCGCGCAATATAAAATCAGAATGCACGGCATAAAAACAAGACGTTGCCAAAATGTGCAGCAACCAGTTGGGAGATGAATTCCCGAAACCCGGCGGGAGTCCAACGAACACTGAAGAATGTGACTGTTGATTTGTTAAAACTGGTTAAGTAATGTGGTTTTGGCAGTGCAAAAAGTTAAAATGCAACGACCAACCAATTTGGTAAGTTCGCTGAACTGATGCAACGTCAAGATGATTAAATACAGAATCTATAAAAACTTATCATATTGAGAATGCATTGTATGAATCGTTCTTAATTTCCATCTTACACGCAAAGCACAGATCGAGAAAATGTTAAACAATGTCAGGACAAAAAAATAACAAAAGTTATATGGCATTATTACTTTCTCTATACGTTACGCAAACGCCAAGGGATAGTAATACGAATAAGTAACTACGTTAGTAACAAATACATAACAAACCAATGTAGATTGTATTAAAAGCATTATAATTTGAAACAACCAGGGAATCAGTAACAAATTATATCTCTATATTCCATTTCATACTAATAAAACAGTAACTCAACTCAAATTTGCCTTTGAAAGCAGTATCTCCGTATTAAGCTACCAAGCAGCATTTATCTCAAAATAAAACCACATACCCTTTATCCAAAACAATCAGCAGAACTCCAAACCAGACTGATTAAAATAACAACTAACACGCCACACCACAAACAGGCACAAAGTGACCGAACGTCTAGAAGGCGTCCGTTACAATGTAAAGACCGTGCTATGTGGGCCCTGGCTCAATCGCCAAACTCTTCAAAAACAAATTACTGGATAATGGAGAGAGCTATTAGTTTCTGTAATGAAGTATAAGGCTCTAAACAGATACAGACAATAGATGTCAGAAGCAACTAATTACGTTGAATTAGAAACTGCCATTGTAAAGGGCATAGTGAGCGAAATAGGTCATTGGGAGGTCCGAAAAAATGTTCTGGATATTGCGCGCATAGCTATCTGGGCTTCTCCGTATTAGTAGCTCTACTTCGATTTTAAAGAGTGTTTTCCGCTTGCTAGACGCTAGCAGAGATATGAGCATTCTCAATGTAGCATTTACGTAAAAATTAAGAAAATTGTACAGCACTCCTAACAGTGGTCACCCGAGGATTATTTGTCACTAAAAGGCATTAAAAAAATACGATTTTAACGCACGTTATACCAAGAACACCTGTTTAAACACGAGTTTTCAATGACGTTAACACCGTCAACGATCTCCTGTGTTGCTAAAAAAAGGATCTACATACCTATATGCAGCACCTTAAAAAATGGAAGCTGAAGGGTCACGAACCTAGCTTCGATTTTAATTACCCGCTAAGAACTATTTGAAGACAGGTTCACATCTCTCACCCTAGACTATCACGAATAATCACAAGACGAGTGATAAACTCGATTCGAATGTGAACGCGAAACAATACTCGATTTAACAGTGGCGTGAACTCTGAAATGAAAGTCGGATGCAATCGCTCGAAGGTAGTGATAGTGGCAGTGAGTGGGACGTAGGGCGTTATGGGTCCGTCACGACGATGCGATGCTGGGCTAACGGTAAATAGGTACCTACTAGACAGTGTCTATGATAGTTTAAGTACTTGTGGTAAAACAAGGTTCAACTGGCCAGGTTAAAATATGTAAAGGCTAGTTAGTGACAATGGCCTCTTAGTTTTATATTTACTATACGGTTTTGCTTTGTGATGGACAACAGTAGAATAGTATGTAGATGACATACCTAGTATCGTTTATGGAATCGATGGCAGTTTCCCCTTAGGTACAATTACTACGTAAGTACTTTAGTGAAGGTATTGAATTACTGTATAATATACATACATATTCTATGAAAAAATTTGAGGATATAGGTCAATTTAATTCCACACTTTCCTATTTGTGTATGTGTATGTACAGTCAGCAAAGTTATCGCCTGATCATCTTAAGGTTGCATTTTGCTTGCAGTGACCGGCGGCTGAATTTTATAAAAAATCGGCTTTATCAATTTTCTTAATGTTTAAGATCAATGTTCGCATTAAAAGTTCATATGAAGAGAGTTCGTAAACAAACATTGACTCTGCAAGGGCATAGTAAGAAAAAATAATCTGATGTTTTTGTTTATTTAATGCACACATCAATGTGGCGAGGCCTTTCCTTAACAAAGCCCTGAATTATAAAATGAATGAACCAAAAGAAAATATTCGCATAGTATTTTCATTTATACATGTGCTTATTTACAATTTTATACAAAAAATCACAAAAATAGAATTTGAAATAAAACATTGTTCATGAGTTTTGATGCATGCTTGCCAGGAATTGTTCAAATAACTTGTTTCTCTCTCTTTGTATGTTATTTGACTCCTGTACTATATTGATCAGTCTATCTAATTTCTCCTCTACTGTCCTCTGCCTAGTCCTCATCTCCTGAGTGACTTTCCTGAAGTCTGTGTACCTCCTTCTGTTGACTTTTCTTTTGGATTCTTCACTCTGGGTGTTGGATGTTTCCCCAATTTCTTGTACATTGGCCTCAAAGTTCGTAGGCTCGGATAGCGACAGTAGGGCTTTAGTCACAGTTTCAGTAGCTCCGTCCTGCATCCGTTGCCGTATCTCCGGTTGGTACTCCCCATTCTCACTATATATTTGCTCGAAAATATCGAAATATTGCCATTTTACAACCACTACATCATTTCTATTCTTCTTTCTGAGTAGTCTAATGTAAGTCTGTTTTAGATTTCTGAATTTTTTATCACAGCAATCGGGGCCCTTGCCTACTGCATTACCTATATCTATCCATACATTCTTTTTCTTCACTTTTGGACTACGAAACTTGTCGACATTCTGTAGGTACAAGTTTAAAAGGGTTTTGATGCTGTTGGGGTCCCAGTGGTCGTCACCCTCGTCCCCACCGTCGGTTTCCATCTCATTTTGATTTAGCATGTACACCTCCTCATATTCAATAGGCTCGGCTGAAAATAAATTCTTTGATCATAGTTTTACTCAATGATTATTTTACTAGCTATGGAGTGATGCTTAACTGACCATACTGAAACATTCTAAATTCAATTGGAGATAAGTCAATTATTCAATCAATTTAAATCAAGTAGGCTTCTGTAGTGATGCTACAAGCGCTTGATTGTGTGCATTATTATAAAAAAAAATCTTATCTAAAGAGGTCTCCCTGTACTCTGTATGTATGGTCTGTTATCTGAGCTTCACAATGTTAAAAATAAATAAAATGTTATCATTACCACTCATTTCCAGGTTTTCTTCTTCAAGATTTTTTGGTTTAATTGTTTAATTAATGTTGATACAGGAGATTACTGTGCAAACAAACTTTCTTGCATCATTCAGCGGACGAGAACAAAATGGCGCTGCCTGCCGCGGCGGATAAAGCGCTTTATAACACGACTAAATTAAAATGGCATATCAATCCGTAACTGTACGAACGCGGTTTTCTTATTTCTAATTACACCAAGTGTACATTCCAACAATAAGGTGGAAAATTCTTAGAAACAGTATCAAAAGGACACAAAGGTAATCAAAATTAAATAGATTCTCATGGATTCGGTTAAAATGAGACATGATGTATTGGGTTACGGTTCATCCGTATTTGGTCGTATAGTACGAAATTTGACGTTTGTTGCGACCTTGCGCGAATTTCGTGACTTTCATTGATAACGTCACAAGCTAAGCTACTGACGATAAAATGAGGAAGGAGCGAATCCTTTTTCTTTTAAATTAATTCAGTGACCTTTGCTTTATTACTTACATTCTAATGAAGTCATAACGAAAGTTTAGTGGCGATAAAGACGCAAAATGCAATAGAAACATGAATAAATCGTGTAATAAATTACTGAGATCGAAGAATCATGGGCCTGGGAAGTTTTAAATAGTGGGAATTACCTGTTTCCGCATCAGGGATGGGCTTGTATGTCGCCACATGATCGTCTTCTTTCACTTGCCCTCCATCAATGTTGAGATGGTTTTTCCGCGGCTCCGACATGATGAGCGCCTCGTAGAACCAGTTTCACAATCCAGAGAAAGCGTTCTCTTTCCCTTCAATAAGTAATTTTTAATTATTCAATTATCTTTCACAGACGTGCTGCGCTCTCCACTTTTTGATAAGGGAACGAATGAATAAACACAGATACAAAATCTTTGGTTTTGCCACGCCCTCATTCAATTGCAATGTCGTTCTTTACCATTCGATCATTCAATCTCTCGGTTCTGCACATAGAGAAAGTAACAATAGAGATGACACGGTAATAATAATAATACCGTGCTTGAGCGAGACATGCTTACGCCCGATATCCTGAGAGTGAAAGAAATAGACGTACTATCTTTTGTCACTTTTTGCGTATCGCCCTAAGTTTGTTGGGCACAAACTTTTGGTAGGTCTTTGGTCCAGGATGAGCCAAACAAAGCATCACCCAACCAAATTTAGAAGTAGTATACGTCAGATCACGTTCCATAGACATTAGGGTTAAGCGTAATTTAGCAGGATTATACATATATTGTCCCTTACGGGTGTACGCGCTTTTCAAATCTTTGAACTTATTTTATAAATTGATTCATTATAAAAACATGAAATAACTAGTCGTTGCGTACGTTCGAGAGAGTGTAATGTAAAAACAACCGACAACTGCACTCGAAGTCTCAGAACGAAACCCTGTCTGTCAGATGGTAAAACAGCTGTCATTCATTCATCATTCATTCAATAATTGGTGCGTTCCATTCACTGTTAATTTTGTTATTTTCGTCCACAAAAAGTTTTAAAAACGATAATAATGATCACTTTCAGTACAAGTTGGTGCGAAAATTACAAAATTAACAGTGAGTGGAACGCACCAAATGTCAAACAAACGCGAATCGAAAGGAAAGGTCTTTGCTTTTTAATTGTTTTATAAATAATAAATAATATAATATATTTTTATGAAAATGAATCCGTAGACCATGAAACATTTATTATTAGTAAACAAACAACTTCTAAACATGTCATGTTATAGTTCAATGTATTGAATTTTACATCTTTTTATTGTTATATAAGCTGCAACTACATTCTCCGTTATCTTAACTTTTGTTTTGATTTTTTAAGTGTTATAATGTGTACTACACCGCCTCCTCCACCGCCTTTGTTACCTAGTATCAATGCACCAGCACAATTGATAAAAAGCGACGTCAGTGTGCTCACTGTGGACCCTAATGTTTGTCAGTGGGCTGCTCTTCTGAATCCGGAGTTACGCGAGTCGTGTGCTAAATATAACATTTGTCACTACGAAGCGCCTTTTAAATACAATTACAAACATTTCGAATCTATATTACAAATAGGGCCCACCTGCGGTCTAGTCGCTTTATCCATGTTTGTGAATGGAGAGGTTTCTGCCGAAGAATTACTGAATATTTCTAAACTAGAAGGTTACACGAGAAATGGAGAGATGTTCAGTTGCAAAAACATGGTCAAACTAGCCGAGAAATCCCTCAGTTTAGCTGAAATAAATAATGTTAAATGTACATTAAATAAGGAAGCCTTGTTTGGCTCCGACACTATAGAAAAATTGTTAAGTGGTGCTGTATTATTAGTTCCGTATCCTTTTAATAATTTTAATCATAACATTTCCTACCTTAAAATATCACACCATTAACTCCATTTAGATTACCTAAGTTTTACAATGTGTTTATGGAAATGCCTTGACTCTCTTATCAGCTACGATGCAGACTTCAATCATTCACCATGCTTAAGAAAAGGTCACACGGCTCACTGGGCTATCGTCTGCGGAGTCATCGTCATTGATGAGCCGGTAAACTCATATGAAACAAATCCTGAAAATATTTATGTGTTCTGCAAACATGGAAAATCAAAATATTTGGCTGCCTGGAATTTATATGAACTTGCCAAAAGTAACAATAATTTATGGGAATTCTCACCAAAGAAAGATGCTGATGGCTTGGTGTATGTTCTCCCTGAGGGAGGCATAGGAGGGGAGAATGGTTTAAGAGACCAATTTTTGATATTTGAGGGGTTCTGACCCTTCTAGTATTACTTGTTACTTATAAGCACAAATGTTGAATCACCATCAGTGTTTATTGTTAAATTAGTAAAATTCTAGCTGCAATATTTTGCAGTTAATTCTATACAATCTTTTATATGAATGGACTAAAAAATTGTTTATTTGTATGGTTAGTAGTAATGCTACAAGCCAAAGAGTGATAGTTATTATTCAAATATTTATAGAAATATTTATTGTTGAATCTGATAGGTAATAAATAATTTTACTTAAATAAAACTTGGTTGTTTCAATGCAAAATTTTATTTGTACAATAAATACAAATTATACTTGCAAATTATGATAAAATAATAAATCTCATCACATTACTTAAAAATATCGCAATGAAATCATATTTTTAATGACTTACAAGTCGGAATAAATCAACATTAAATTCTTGAGAAACGTTCACGTTATTGCACAGTCTATTTTGCATTATTACGAAGATACATTGAATATAAAGTAATTATATTTTCATGAAACAAAAAATGTTTGTACTAATTTTACTCAACTTAAATGAATTTTCCATAACACTAAAATAAGTTTGTTTGGCCATTCTATATGGACAGAACAATTTGTGATGAATAATTTACAAATAATACATAACATTGCTCATTGGATTAACTACACACAATCATATTGTCGCAATGATAATAGAGAAATCGCCAAATGAATCGATCAGTCGGCAGGAATGAGATCAAAATTTACAGCATGCAAGGGCGGGATACGGCTCGAAGCCATTCACCAATTTGTCCACTATGTGCCAGAACTAAATGCAGCTTGCAAATCTTTGGCCGACAAATGGGTGCGTCTACAAGAGGCGGTCGGCGCGCCTGAGCAATCTTTTTAGATATCTGAACGCATAGACATAATGTCATAAAATGATAGCACGGGCGCGGTAGCTCGGGGCATGTATACGCACCCAATATTTTTGCTACAACTGCTGCAATCATATAGCTTTAATTCGCTCTGTCTGACACCATTTTTCTTATAGATTTAACTTTTCAAGCTGCACTTTTGTGTTTAAGCGCCTGCACTTTGACACTACAGCAAGGTTGTTATAAATGAACAGCACCGCGATATTAAAACGGCTAGTTTATCTCCTTGCATTTCATAAAGTCCAAAATTAAATGTAATACTTAATGATATCCATCGAGACTAAACGATATTTCATTGAAACAAGTAATGCGGATACAGATTCTAATATAAATAGTTAAATAGGTATTATATTAAAGATTAACATGAAATTGTCTACAGGGGATAATATAGTATCGTTCTTTGCAACGGCATACATTTTGTAACGGATGACTTACGTTTGCCGACGAACGCAGCTTCCATTCTCGAAATACGTGTTCGTTTGATCTATACAGTGACCGGCCCCGTATCATTGATACGGCGATAGCCTACCTTTACGCCCGCACTAATCTAACATAACGCGCGTCGCATGAGTGCGATCATCAGCAAACTACACCGCAAGTAGTCCCTGCGTGCGCAGACGCAGAGCTGTTACAGACCAATTTGAATGTCATTTTGGTTATAGATATCGCAATATTTGCAACTTTACAATATGAACGATGTTATTCAATGATCTAATCATTAATAATTTGTCAAAAATTTTGATGACTGTGTCCCGCTTTATAAGCTGAGAGCCGCGTGAAGCTTAGGGAACTACTCAGTATTCCATTATTCTGGAAAATAACAGGTTTTTGTGGGCTTATGTGACAAAATTGTTGCAGGGAGGGACATAGTGTCCAGGATTCAAAAATTTTGACAAATTAGCAATTCAATTATTGCCTTGTGGTATTTTTATACAGAAAAAAATGTTAGACATTGATGTTATATAGCACCGGCAACTCTATTCTTACATGTTCTGCTTTTATTAACTGGTGGCATACTTGTAATATTATATCACGGTCACATACCTGAAGATAAACACCTGGGGGCTAAAAACGCCACATAGCAATTCTGCAAACGCATTTTTTTTTTCTAGATGAATTCTTAGCAATTTTTGTAAAATAGTTACACATTTTACACCATTCGGGTCCATTTTACCGAAATTTAGCGGAATTGCTAAATATACATCAGAAAAATGAATTGCGTTTGCAGAATTGCTATTTGGCCGTCATAAACCCCAATTAAAGGTGACTCGTATGATTTTCAAGAAAATACAATTTTAAATTACATAGTTTCAACTAGGTACAGGTTAGATTTATAGAATATGCCTTCCAGAACATGTGAGGACATGCCAGAACGAAGTTCCCATCACTTTACACAGGTTTAATATTTCGCAACAGGCCTAATGCTATTTGATAACACGTCTTACTACTAACAGCGTACATTTAAAACTGTTAATTATTACTCAGTAAAGCGTTCACATTTCAATAATACGCGAACTATTGTCCAATTAATGTGGGGTATACAGACAGACAGACAGACAGACATCGGACTGACTGAAGTTGCTTTCAAATATTTTTGTTACTGGTACACACGTACTAGGGGAGAAGAAACATGATCTACAATGATTATACGATTTTTAGCGCCATATGGTTTGTAGTAAATAGTGAGGTGTAGTTATTAAATACACAGGATGGGTACCAGATAACGTCGCCGTCGTGGTCGACCCAGGAAAACACTTCTTAAGTTCTTATTGTATGGCTAGTGGCCAACGCAGGTGACACCGCCCCACCCGCCTTATCTAAAGGTAGGAGTTGGTTTCGGGCGACAGTTGCGGCGACGACAGTTGTCGCCGTCAGTTTCATACAAAATTGTCACGATGACATGTGCCGCGACGGCACGACGGCACTCAATTCTACGGGATTGACGTCTGCCGCCCGCAACCAACTCCTACCCTAACGCCGATTTAAGCCGGCCGCACATCATCAGAAAATTCTGACATAAATTTTATGGACGACTTTATGCAGTACACATAAAGCACCGGTCCGGCAAATTGCTGATAGTAAGTTACTTATAAAGTGCGGCCAGCCTTAGAGAGACGGAGCTATAGGGAAATACAGCTAGAATACAGTCCATCTCCTTTCGCCGCATATCTCCGTCCCTTAATCGTGTGGGCACTGAAAACCTCTAGCTAGTTGTAAGTTTTATAAAACTCCATTTAACACTAAAGAAGACATAGTAAAAAAACCAATATATTGACAACTCGAGTTTGGCACAAAACAACATACTTATCTTTTAATTTATTATAATTGAACAAAAATATTTGAAAGAACTTAAGCGACCATTCGACTTACCGAAATGAGCATTTTGTGATCGTAACTAGTCGCGGTCATCATGACAATGATTTCTTGACCATATAACAGCACAAGGACTCGAACGCACTAGCGGTTAACCGTGGGGGTGGCTAACCGCGCGGCTAGCCGCTTTTCCATTTCAATATACAACCGCTTGTGATCGTACGCACTTAACCGCCACAAAATACCCTTAAAATTAACCGCCTAGGCGGCCAACCGCTATTGCGTAAGGGCCCTAAGGTCCGGAAATCGTTTGCCTATTGTCAAATGTGTACGTGCCTAGCATACCTCCACACAGCCACGTCTGATACACACACGGCTATAAATATCTAAGTATTACACATATACTATGTAATTTTTGAGAGTACAGCATTATCCTATGATATTATGAGACAGTCGTTGGCCTGCGGGACTGCTAACGCCATCTAGTGCTACAAAATTAAACTAGCCCAATTAATTAGATTGGCTCGGAATTAATTTCATTTTTTTTATTAGTACATTAAAAAATTTGGCCTGAAGACGACAACAAAACACGAAGGGAATTTATGAAGATACCTAGCAGGGCTAGCACGAGACGAGACGAGACTTTTGTAACGCATTATATCGCATCGAGTCGCTCTCTCTCTCACTTAATGCATAGGAGAGTATGAGACAAAATCGATTTGTTTTGTCTTGTCAAGCCCGGCTGTGCTACCAGTGCAGCACTATTGTTCATCGAAAATCAAAGTCCATTACTCGTCCTATATAAAAATCTACATTTTATTCAAAACATCTACGACGTACAAAATTATAAATGTAAACATCGCGCTACTAGCTGCACTTATATAAAAATTACACAAAAATATGACTCCACCAGCGTGTTTCCATTGCTTTACGATATTTAATTATTAAAAAAGAACTGCATTCACGAATCACAGATAAATAATAAAATCGCGCACGCCACACGAAAATAAACGCTCTATACTGATATGTGCCGCCGATACTCGTTCCGAAACAATACACACTAATCACATGAATCGGTAAAAACTTTCGCCGAAAATTCGGCAACGTCTTCGCAGACTACATTGGCGGGAACACCGAAAGCATCGACAAAAAATTTCATCGAAACACATTCCTAATTCGGCAAATACTCCCTCCATTCACATTCGGCGAAACCGTTCGCCGAACATAACCTAATTTACATACATATTGGAAATGTCACGAACCATTATTTCTCGATATATTGAGTACACTAATAACAACTACTTGTAATATTTAAATACGATAACTAATGAATGACTATGACGATATAGTTAACGTTTGAGCTCTCATTATGTAACTCGAACGTGGAATATGCATGCGAACTCGCTACGGCTAAAGGAATACATTTATACATCTATATAACGCGAAATAAACATTCAAGGTACATAATAAAAGCCTACGATAATCATGGCAGCTCGATAGCGAATAATAAATTAAAGTAACATCGAAGTCATCAACGACTGTGGTTTTAGAGCCTCATTTCGTAGCAGAAGCGCGTGATTACGCAGCGTAAAAGTTGGCCGGGGTTCTGGAGCCGCCGAGCCGGTGGGCGGGCGAGCGCGGGCGAGCGCGCGCGAGCCGCAGCGCGTGGGACCGGGAGCTCGGCTCGGCTCGCCTAGGTCTCGGGCGGCGCGAGCGGCGCGCCGCACGTCGCCACGGGGAACGTCTTCACGTGCGTCTGCCACTGCGTGGACAGCTGGAAGAACTTGACGCCGTTCAGTTCTGTGCCGTCAATGTATACTGCAACAGAAATACATTTATAGCTATCGACATCATTTTCATCGGACCGAAAACGTTATCTGGTGACGTAGGCTCTGAGGGTTTTCAGTCTACGAATACTGTCTGTTATTTTGTATGGACTTCTATAATTTTCAGAGCAGACACTTTCGTGTCGATAATTTGAGAGGATTTATTTCAGCCAATTGCAAAGGGTCCATAATGACTACTGTCCAAAAGTGTCTAATAAATGGGCTAATTTACTAAATAATAAAAATACGAAAATGACAATGTGTTAGATGGAAGCACTACGTTTTGTCGAATTACGTTTGGGCGAATGACACATGGTCGAACCCGTTTCCAAACGGGTTCGATAGATAACACTTTATTGTATACCAACACACATACAAGAACAAAAATACATATGTTAAATTCCTTATTTGAAATGGCCAATAATAGAACAGCATAAAGAATTGTGGAAACCTTCGCTTAGCTGTGGGACGATGGTGGCAAAAAATATGGATTTTTGATAAAATTCACAGTTTTTTTTAATTACTAAGGTGGCAAACAAGCGTACGTTACCGTAGCCTATAGATGCTTACAGTACCAAAGGCATTGCTTGCACGTTGCCGACCTGAACGGGAAAGGACAGAGTGAGGGGAAGGGGAACTCCTTTAAGTAATAATAATAATATTCGGGACATTTTTTACACACGGCTACCTGATCCCAAACTAAGCAGAGCTTGTACTATGGAAACCAGATAACTGATATTACTACATATACTACTTTTTTATTTGTAAATCCATACTTAATATACATATACACCCAGACTCCGGACATATAGACATGTTCATGCACACAAATGCATGTCACGGGTAGGAATCGAACCTACGACCTGCAGCGTGAATGTCGCCTCCACGCCAACCACGCTAACGGGCCCGTCAAAGTCAAAGTCAGGATCGACAATGATGTCCAACGATGACGCCTAGGTTTCACCCTCGACGAGTCCCCGAGAAAAGCTAAGTTGTAGTATATATGAGTTAGTGCAGCGGTACCTTTGAGCGGCGGATTGTGCGAGCCCTTGGCGGAGCAGATGAGCCGCGCCACGCCCTCCACGCTCTGCGCGCGCCCCACCTCCTGCTCGCCCGACTTCTCCTTCTTCTTGCCCAGACGCATTACTGCACAAACCACACACAATACTCTATCACATATTTATAATATTGTCACATAATACTCACTTACCACATGTGTAAACACATATGTACATACAACTGGGTATACTTTATGTAAATTATAGTCATACAATGGGTTAACTCGCGTCGGCCGCTGACCAAATAGCATAGACGAATCTATGCAGGAGTATTTCAACGTCATTACGCAGAAACTTTAACAAATTATGTAAACAACACGATATTGATCCATTTATCACCAGTGTGTCATCGGCTAGAAGATGCTTAAGCCGTAGCTTTTTTATTTAATAGAAAAAAATAATAATAATATATATATATATATACAACATGTTAAGAAAACCCTGTCCGAGCCGAAACCGGTAATTAGGTACCCCAATCACATGACCAAATAAAATAATAAAAAATAAAAATCATGATAGTAAACATATTAATGAACATTTAAAGTGCAATTTTTTTTTGCCTTTTTCCCACATAATGTAGCTAATTTTAAAAATATGACAACACCGTTACCGGAAGTAATTATGTTAGATCGTGTGGCGTCACCTCAGACCACAAAGTATGTGATGACGTCATTTTATGAAATTTTTTTTTTATGTAAACGGGGTTTTTGTATTACAAAAAAATATGGGAGGCCTTTGCCCAGCAGTGGGACACATACTATGCCAAAAAAATGAAAATTCTATTTTTTTAAAAATTAAAAAAAATAATGTTTTTTTTTACAAAAATGGAATCTAATCTCGATACCCAACAATACGTTTTCGGGTCGGACAGGGTTTTTTAACATATTGTATGCAGGAGTATTTCAACGTCATTACGCAGAAACTTTAACAAATTATGTAAACAACACGATATTGATCCATTTATCACCAGTGTGTCATCGGCTAGAAGATGCTTAAGCCGTAGCTTTTTTATTTAATATGTGGTCATTTATTTCATTTATAATTCTTGCATGCATTCTACTCAACTTTGTACTTCTCACATTTCATAGTTCTACTCAGTTACTATAAGTGAAGACTTGTGATTGGCTTTCCAGTGTATATACTAGTGTCCTATACGTTACTAATTAGCTGTAAGTTTTCCATGTTACTAAATAAATAAATAAATTATGGGCCTAGCAATGCCACGGGAAACTAGAGGAAGCGGCCGGGGCAAGTTGACAGATTGTATTTTCTACAAAATCTGTTGCGAAAATCAGTTGGGCTTCAGGCTCTCTCACTCATTGTACGAAACGCAGCTGTAATAGCTCCTCTACGTCAATATTCTGTGATAGAGTGTACTCTACTATAATAAATTAGCAATATAACTAAGAGAATGTATGAAATGCTTACTCTTTTGTTTCTTCTCCTTGGTGAGGTACGTGATGCAGAGGTGCGCGTTCTGGCGCGTCACGTGCAGCGCGCGGAAGGACGCCTTCACCGTCACCTTGCTGTCCGCGCTCTCCGACTGCCGCCCCGGCACCTGACAACATAACACCAACGTTAATGTCTACTTTAGGGAACGTATACACATACTACGTAACCCTTTCAGGGGGAGGGGGTTCTTCAAAATACGACGCATTGTCACAGACGGGGGGTTTAAGTTATCGTCACGTAGTCAATATCCTCTAGGGAAATCTCGCACTTTTTCGAGCTATATTCAAATATGGCGCGCAGCGTTTAGCGATGTTAGCGTTTCTTGTTACATATGCAGCAAATATGAGGCAATTTTTTAAAATTAATTTTAACTTTCTGTTTACAAAAAAATATATTTAAAACCATATTTATGAATTACTACGTGACAACTAGAGGGAAGAGGGTGTAAAAAGTTGTAAAAAAAAAATAGGTCACGTAGTATCGGTACGTTCCCTTAGCTGTTCTACTTACAGCAAGGGCCTAGCTACCGCCGTATCAGCTGCATATGATTCGGGGTCCTCGGCCTACAGAGGCCCCGAACATGTGTGACAATTCCTTTATTCTTGATTTGTGAAAAATCTTTACCCTGCATTTGGGCCCCCCAACAAATTTAGGTACAGGGCCGGTCTAAGACAAGCTACGCCACTGACTTATACATTACCAAAGCGATAAACCAAAATGATAGCAACTTAGTAATGCATTAACTGCGAAGGCGAAAATTCCTACAAATCTATACAAATACATTTTTAATGGCAAAATAACAGTTTCTATATGAATTATGAAAGTATACATATACGGCACTTATAACAAAAAAGCAATTTTTAAAAAACTTGTCTGTCAGTATGAATGTTTGTTCCGGCTAATCTCCGAAACGGCTTGACCGATTTTGACAAGACTGTCAATGGCAGATAGCCGATGTCATAAGGAGTTCAGTCAAGGAAAATTTGACTAGACACGCGATGAAAACGAAATTAACTTTATTGTAATATAACAGTGAATATGTTGCAATGTATTGTCTCACCAGCCAGTAGTCGAGCTGCAGTTCGAGCGGCTCGGTGCGCGCGAGCAGCGGCGGCGCGGCCAGGTCGGCGGCGGGATGGGAGTGCGCGGCGGGCGCGGGCGTGGCGGGCGGCGAGGGCCGCGCCGGCGGGGACCCGCCCTCCTCCAGCTCCAGCGACGACACGCCGCCCTCGCTGCATCCCACGCGCACCTCCTGCACACACAAATACACATTAGCCCCCAAATCTCTATATATAAAAATGAATCCTATTTCCCGTTGTCATGATTTGACGCGAGAACGGCTGGACCAATTTAAATGTTTTTTTTTTAGAATATTCCGTGAAGTTCAAGGAAGGTTCATACATTTAAAAAAAATGAAAAAATTGCCCAGAAAACGCTAAAAACACCCATTTTATGTAAAAATTATGATTCAAATTACTTTCAATAGATGGCATAACGAACGCCGGTGTCAAATGGCGACTACAAATTCCTGCAAATTCTTATTTTTCTAATTGTTCATTTTAAATTATCAGACAGAATTTTTAATATTTATCTCAAAAGGGGAAGAACGGATGGACAGACGGGAACGGGTGGTTTAGTTGTTTGTCAGCTAATAAGTTAATACAACATTTATTAACTCTGAGGCGGTACGAAGTTCGCAGGGTCAGCTTTTTCTAATTGTTCATTTTATATCATCACACTGGGGTTACAGCATTACTAATATTTGCCGGAAAAAGGGAAGAACGGACGACGAACGGGGGAACGGGGGGTTTAGTTCTTTTTCGGCTAATAAGTTAATACAACATTTATTAATTCTAAGGCGGCACGAAGTTCGCCGGGTCAGCTAGTAAATAATAAAAATCACCAGACTTACACACCAAATGTATGCTCCTAAACTAAGCAACGCTCGTATTATGACTACTTACCATACAATGAACTGGGGGCGATCCCCGAGACACCAGACCAGGGCAAATTACGAAAAGGCCGTTTACGAAATTTTCCTCTGGCGGGAATTGAACCCGTAACCACACGTTGGTTGGTTGGTTACTCAAATTCGAGGGATGCTTAACTTTGACGCGCCAAACAAAAAAATACCGATAAGGACGTCTCAAACTGCTAAGTGGGACTTATTTGAGTAGCCTACGAGTATTCGGCTGTAAAACAAGAGTACGATGCTATCTGAAGAATCTTTACTTATTTCTTACTCCATATTATTATTTGATGGTTCTATTACTGGGGCTTAAGAACTTAGTATACCTATCCTATCTTTAGGTAATGGAAGACTAATAGTCAGTCTCTTCATAATCAACTAAAGTAAATTAAAAGCTTGTATAGGCATAATGCTCCAAATGTCAAAACGTCCAACAACTATTAAATCCTAAAATTGTGTAGAAAAGAAAAATAAATTATTACTTAAAGACATTACTTTGGCTGTTACTTACTCACTTACAATAAAGAAACTCCACAAAAATTCTAGTTACCTTTTTCCACACACACAATCAACCGCAAGCTATACCGATTTAAGGATGCAACTTACCGCAATAAAAGGTACGAAGGTCTGGCTGGAGTCCTCGTCTCCCGACTTCTCCCTGTACGCCACCATCGCCTCGCCGATGGGCACGTTGTTCACAGGACCGATGCTGTTCAGATACCTGTACAACCAAAACAATGCTAATGTCTTATCCGAATTCCAGGGTCTACCAGGGTTAACATCTTGACGGCAAGCTGTAGCCAATTGTCTGCAGCTTATACATGGGCCGGCTTAGGTGGTACAGTCAGCAAAAAGTCGCTGATCATTCCCAATTTTTCAAATCGGTTAAACTCGTTATGTAACGAACGTTAGTCAAAATTGTCAAAATCATATTTTAATATTGTACAGTTAAAGAAAAAATATTGATTTGATGCAAAACAAAAGTGTGCAATTGAAAAACTCAGAGTGTTCATAGACTTATGTAGCTGACCGTGCCGCCCTCTCACAGAAAATCAACGTAAAGTAGCTGTTTTAGCGGCGTATCGTTCGATGAGTGAGAGAGCCAGGAGCCCAAACGGCGGTAGTACGATCTGGTGACCACAAAGCTGATCGTGTGGCGATTGCATTTATAATATTCAAGCGCTAGTCTGATAGTGTTTTTATGTTACCTGCCAATCCGTGAAGACATCTCAGCAATATCAGTGACTGATCCATCAGCAACGCGTTCGCATAGCGAGCTCCATGAGTCACCCGTGAATAGTGTGCCGTAGCCAGGATCCGACGCTGCCAGGTAGCGCGCTATCACGCTCGGCCCTACACAACACATGACCAATTAAAGTACGGGGCCTAGTCCACAACCCTGAGCAACACCCATGTAAAAATACACACTACAAAGTTATGAACAGTAAATTTTAAGATTCGTCAAGAATGATAAAAGAATTGTAAGCGTCTTAAAATACTGTAGAGATAGTAGAATTAAAGCTGTGGTATATGATTTACTGGTCGACTTTATCAAACGCTTTCATTAAGTTACAGAACTTAAAACTGAAGATTTAAGCCCGTATTAATAAATGCATCTCAAAGTTAATCTGTTAAAAACAGCATCTCAAGTTCGATCTCAATCTTGAGATCGATTTATTAATACGGGCTTTACATGAATAGAAGATAGAATACATTTTAGTTGATATGAAAGTTGAACTTACCAAATGGTATGATATAGAATCTGACGGGCGGCGAGTCGTGCGGGCGACGCGCTGCGATCTCGGCGTGCGCGCGCACCGCGGCGCTGGCAGCGCTGTCGCCGCCGCACACCGCCACGCGGATGCAGCCGCGCCGGGAACTCCTAGGCAACCACAACGTGAACTGATGGACCGTGTTATTTGGAAGGTTCATACGCGATAATAAGGCTCATAAGAAGTCCGTAATGAAGGCGCAGGTGCAGGCGCAGTCTCTTTAATCACTATAGTCTGGCAAACGCTCGTTGAACTCGAGGTCATAAAACGTTTTCGGAGTAGAGCATAATTGCGCGTTCCCTTGCACTTATGGGCTCATCCATGAGACCCATAAGTGCAAAGGAGCGCGCAATATGCTCTACTCCGTTTCACGTTTTATGGTACCGCGTGCCACGAGCGTTTGGACAGACCGTAGTCGTACGGATAATTGTGAAAATAGAAGTGTCAGATTTTCCCGCGCTCAAGTTTACATTACGTAGGAGCGGTAAAGTTACAAGAAATGCAAATGCTCACTGCTTGGGCGTCCTGGAGTAGAGCGCGAGCAGCAGCGGGCGCGGGTCGGGCGCGTGCGCGGGCGCCAGCAGCGCGGGCACGGCCAGCGCGTGCAGCGCGGCCGCCGCGGCCGCCGCGCCCGCGCCGCACACGCCCACGCACTCCGGCGCCGCGCCCTCCTCGCCCACCAGCCGCGACACCTGCTCCGCCCACGTGCGACGCGGCTACCAACACACATACAACTAAAGCCGCGTATTCACTAGGGGACATTTGTCTCGCGACTCTGTCATCGCGAGGGACATCGCAAGGGAGATCTACGTGTCGCAAGACTTTGCGGGACTGCGTGTGAAATCATGTCCCTCGGCATTTGAGTCGTGAGGACGCGTGTCGCTCTGTGTTCCGCGCCTATCCTCGACATTGTCGCCGGAGAGTTGCACGTAAACCCGCGACTGCTCGCGACATGTCTCTCGACTTTGTACCCTAGTGAATACGTGGTTTAATCAATCAACGGATAATGCACGCGTAGGTTACAAAGCAAACCTAGATCATGGCTATAATTCATTTCCATAGAACAGCAAAAACAGATTGGGTTTTAATCCACTATCCAAACCGAGGCCCGATTCGATATTATCTACGGTTGAGGACAATGAAAACACTGAAGTTAGAATTTTAGTGAATGCCTTGGAACTAAACCGACTTACAAGTGCAACAGCAGATAATATATTTTTTACGATAGCTATGAATCATCCGAATCACCTGATGTTAATGAAAGGTTCGTGTTTTACAAACATAGCAGGCAAAATTGTTTTGGTAGCGGTACCTCAAGTGTGGTGGGACTCTGTGCTGGCAGCTCGTGAGCCGACAGTGGGCGATCCACTCCGATCGCGAGCGAATTCTTCTTGCGTCCGACGGCCGCGGCCGGCGTCAAGTTGCCGCCGCTGGTCGCGCTTCGGAACAGACGTGAGCGCTTATCCTCTTGGAAGGGGTACTGAGGACATATTGTTAAATATTAATAATGAAAAGTGAAGATTGAATTCATAGAAGTACTATCAACAGAGAAGAAAGGATCACGTGACTGACTGATGCAAATGTTCGTGTTACAAACTCAAAAGTTCAGAACAGAGTAGTTTTTGATAAAGGAAGCAGAATAAATGACCAATTGATGTTAAGTGGAAGTAAAAACAGTGCTTTGTTAAATAAGCAAGTGTTCCCCCGTACCTTTGTCTCATTGGGTGGCGAGCTGGATACGGATGCGCCTGAGACGGGCGCGTCAGCGGTCACGTCACCGTCACTATTGCCGTCACTGCCGCGCTCGTCGCCTACCGAACTGCGGATCGCTTCCGACTCTGATTTTACAAATATTTGTATTAAATGTTAGTCTACGAATTATTTGGATATGGAATATTTTTTTAAAAGAGTCGTAGAAGTTATTTTAGATTACTAAGGCAATATCTGCGTAAATCGCAATACAATTCACAACAATACATATTAAGAAATAACAAGATACAGTTCTATTGTCGATAGAAAGAACGGATGTTGTAATAAATCATGCAATCGTGCTACATCTGGATAGTGATAATGTGATAAACGAAGAAAAAGAAGCGTAATGTATATTGACAGACACAACAGGACAGACAGAAGCTATAAACAAAATTTAAATGTATCAAGACTGTGTCTGAGTTATTGAAAACTTTTGCCGATGTAGTCATAATACTACTGGAGAACAAGTTTTATAGAATTTATATTTTGACAAGACAGTATAACAAGAAATAGTTCTCACTGATTGAATAAAACTACATATTCGGTACGGGAGATTTATAGATTACGTTACACCAGCTTACATTCTGAAAATGACTATCAACCAGTCTTACTGGTATTCCTACTGAGTCCTGACAATCAAATTAGATTACAAGCCAACTCCAATGAAATTTGTCTCCAATATAAATAGTAGACTAAAGAGCAGGAAACCCAATCTGGTTTCATGCTACTGTTTGAGGCGCTCATAGCCAGTTGCAATCACTGATCGGTAAACGATCGGAGGTTAAGCAATGCTCGGCAAGGTCAGTCAGAGATGGGTGACCATTTAGTGGCATTTGAACTGAGCGTCTCCGTGCTTCGGAGGGTACGTTAAAAGTCAGTCCCGGTTGTTGTCATCTAGGCAGTAGTCGTTAAGCCTTGTCAGGGGCCTACGGGCGGCTTGAACAACTCTGGCACCAGGTTGGCCACTAGCCATACGATAAGAAGAAGCTACTGTTAAATTTCTCAACCGCTGCTTCGCTGAACTGATGAAAAATATTGTGTTAAGACTTGACGAAATTTGAAAACAGAGCGACATAGGCCATGATGTAATTGATAAATCTCCCGCATCGATATTACAGCACATCGATTCTAGTACTATGTGTAGCGAGTGTACCTGTGAGCGGTAGCGTGCTGATGTGTCGCTCTCTGACGGCACTCAGCTCGCCGGCGGACGCAAGGCTCGCGTGTCGGCTCACTGCGCATGCGGTACCTTAATGCCGAGAGTGCAATGTGGAATACCAGGTACGGGTTTAGTGACGTGTCATGGTACAATGATATCGTTATTTACTGATGATCTATGTATCAAATTATTCGTTTTAGTCATCGTTAAATCGTTACATATTAGTTGTAAATTAACTTTATGGTTTTGAGGTTTGCACGATTATTAACTTTTGTCAAAAAATCTGACTTCATTGGGAGAGGTTCAAGTCTTTCTTCCCTAGGAACTATTTGGATAAGCTTCACTTATGTGCAAGTCTATAAAATAATTGTAAGAAATGTTAAGTTATCCCAATATTCCTCTAAATATATTCTTAGATACTCAAAACATTGAGTTCAAGATTAATTATTTCAATGAAGATATGATTATTGCATACCCAGAAGTTATATTAGACCTTTTAAATAAATCACTTTATCCTATAAGTATTCCACCTGACACTCACATAAAAACTAATCTAATGCACATAGCGTCACATAACAAAAAATAATAATGTATAATTTATTGTACATTGAGGCACCCAATTATCAGCACATTATTTTCATTTACTAGGACTTATATCATTCAAATTAAAGGTGCGATTGACACGGTGCTAGTAATTAGGTCGTTTACCCTATTAAGCAAAACAAAAGTGAAGCGTACATCACACAATGCACTGTCTCTCGAGTGTATGCTGTCTAATGCTCAGGCAACTGGTACTGTCCATTGTATTTCACATACGCTAGTGTATGGTTCATGTTTCACTATAAACTAAGTATTGAACTGCGTAGTGACTGGCCTAACGGAAACTAAATTACGTTTACACAGAAAAAGGGACTATATTTCTGAGTCAGTGAGAGTTAATTCAGAGAGTTAAGTAACAATTAAAATTGATACCGTTAAGACAAATGATGATATGATAACTTATAATAACCAAACTAATACGTAAGTAGTAAATTAGACCAGACTCCACACAACGTTATTCACATTTTAATACTATTTAATTAATAACAACAGTAAATACATACCATTGGAATGCCTATGATGCTCCTGGTTAGCAAGACTCCTGGAGCTGCTGAAGAAGGGTCGCAGCGAGGGCTTCGGCGTGGAGCCAATACTGATCGTGTCCATCTGGTCCGGGCCAGAGTCTTCGCCCTCACCGCACGATAGCGACTCAAGTTCCTATAAAAATAAAAATATTACTGCATGGAACGAAACTAAGAAAAGCATTTGGTAAACTCGATCAAAAGTTTTTAAAGTAAATCTTGGAAAAATAAGCTAATACAAGGGTGATCAGTAATGATTTTATCAAATCGTATATTACGGCAACACAATTAATCGCATTTGGGTATTATTGTGTCTGGTTAATGGAAATTTTATATGGTGTTCCTCAAGGATCACTATTGGGTCCACTACTACTTTTAATATCATAAAAGTTACACGTGTACAACTTTTAATTAACAACATCTTATTTTCTGGCTGGTGATGAAGGATTTAGGTCTTAGGTACCTGGAAGAGATCATCAATGTCCTGTTGCGCATGGTGCGTATCGCGCGTGGCGCCGCGCTCTGAAAGCTCCTCAGGCACGCGGAACCGCCGCAACAGTGCAGCGAATTTTTGTTTCAGATTGCGTTGCTGTAACATAAACCGCAACGTCAATGTTACAGTTATTTTCATATTGAATTTTAAGCCACGGAATTATTTTTTTGCAACCAAAAACAGCTCAATGATTAATTTTTGTGAATATTAAGAGTCCTCATAGCTGCAGATGCTTTGAAGAAGTGTTGTTTGGCGATAACTAACCTTGACAATATTTTCGGATAAGTATAAACAAAGAGATAAGATCTTCTTCGTATCTTTGATATTTTTATCACACTAAATACCGTTTTAAAATCTGTATTCTTTGTAATAAACATAAGACAAATTAAAGAAAAGAACGAACGAACAGATTCGGCAAATTTTGGTAATTTTACACTTGTGACGAATCTAACAAAACTTTTTAGAATTATTCTGCAATAACAAAATACATAAATACAAAATTAGTGTCTTTGCACAAAATATTATGGTTTAATTTCAAACACAGGTAAAGACTTGTTTATGAATAAATGAATATAAATTGAACACACAGATCAAAACAATTGAACACCATTATAAAAGGAACAAACAGCATATACCTCCATGGGGCGTGGAACACTACTGAACAATAGAAACTGGTTACGGTATGCAAAGATAATCTAATCTCACGCTAGTCAAGATAAGCTACCAAACACTGTGACATAATGTGCGAGGACGGACAACGTGACTCATTCATTAGTATCACAGCACAGATAAGTACTAATTACAGATATGACAAACGTACGAAAGTTGGATTTAAAAATAATGCAAAAAAAAAATATAACTACGTCCCATGAATTGATTTTGATGTCGAGACCCAATATTTTAATTTAAAAAATATTTCTTTACCTATTTGTATCGCTTTCATTTCTGTTAACCATTACCACTACAGATACTGAATATATTTTAGCTAATAGGTAGTTCAGTAAACGAAATTAAGGATAATACCCCATGCTGAAACAATACAACTAATTAATTTGTATCGCATTATAAATTTAATGTCGTATTTACCACATAAATGCAAACGCTACACAATACATGCACAGTTGAAACTACACAATCAAATAAGTATGAGAATAAAAATTATAGTATAGACCATGGCTCTTATTAGGAAGTTACATTTTAAGTAGAAACATACAAATTTGAGGGATCCCTATTCGAAAGGAGATAAAATAGAAGACGATGCGATAGAAAGTAGTAAAGTCTAAAAGAGTATGGATATCACTTGAAACAGAAATAATTTCTGTGTCAGTAATCTTAAGATTGTCCAAAACTGGAAGTGGAATAGATGTAAACAACACACATGAAAAGTATTATTAAACCGTCGAAAAGTTCAGTCATGCAAATCTGAGGAAAGGAAAACACCACTATTGCTTATGTCCTTTTTACTATTCTATTAAAAGGCCAGGCTGCAGATTGAAATCTGCAATTTAATTGTCAGTTACAAAGTCTAGATCTTATTATGTTTTAATTTCAAGCAATAGTGCTGTTCTCAGAAGCTGCAGTATCTACTCCACAACAATTTCCATTCTCATACACCCTACATGCATGCTGCGGGCTCACCGCGAGCTTCCCGCGACTACCCTTGCGCTTAGCGGCGGCGCTCTCCAGCTCGCTGTCGCTGTCCCTGTCGTTCGCCTTACAGTGCATATAGCTCTGTCTCTTTCGTTCGCGCTCCATGAAGCTCAAGTCGCGAGAACGGGACAGCTGCGTGCAATGCAACGCCTAAGTTACGATACCAAGCTTGCTTGACGCTAAAGGCATAGATTAAAAATATTTGGGACCATTGTGTTTGCCCGCAACTTCATTCGCGTGGACATCCGTTGCACAACAGGTTAGAAGTATGTAACATCTTACTGTTGTTAATCCAAATATAGGAAGGCTGTTATTACTATTAGGTACTACGGTTTCTTTCATAAAATATTTAATGTAACAGAATACAGATTAGTCCCGTGGGCCTGTAGACGTTAAATTAAATTTGCTAACTGTAAAGACTGATAGATACAAGTATAATAATATACCTATAATACTTATTTATAACAAAAAGATTTAAAAGCTTTCGGAAGCAAAAGCAAAAAGCGTTGATACATTTTTAAACATGCATAATATTGGTATCTTTAGTTACGAAAAAGTTTAACAACATAATACTACCTATTGAAATAACATTGGGATACTTTTGAAATTTCCTGGGCTAATCCACGCAACTTCTGGTTTTGAAACAGCATTTTTATACATTTATCTACCGCAAGAAAACTCTATGGCCAACATTATTCATTTCAACTATCAGGGCCATAGGGAACAAAAATATCGGAGGAAAGGGTTGTGCACCCACGAAGTTCAAACAATAATTAGGTACCTTGGTGTATGAGAGATCTGTTTTGTTGAACGCAAGTTGCCTGTGCGCTCGGCGCCTCGCGGGCGCACCATACGTCATCTCTTCAGCCTCCTCCACTGAGCTGAATTCCCCTTCCTCTTCCTCATCGGAATAGCCACGTTCTGGAATAATAGTGACTTGAGCATGAACATATCATAACATCTTTTTGTTAGAAAATGATGTTAGGTCATTGACACTAGTTCAGATAAGAACTTTTTTAAAGTGGTTGAGGGTAGTCCTGTGCTTATTATAGCAGTGTAGCAATTATTATTATTATCATCACTAATGTCACCTAAGGGGCCATCCATTAATTACGTCACACGAATTTCATTATTTTTAGACCCCTCCCCCCTTGTCACAGCTGGTCACATTTGTGAGACCCCCCCTCCCTGTGTGACGTCACATATTTTTTATAATTTTCAGAAATGTTCATCATTTGTCGTTAAAAATTCAAATTTCGGTTTTAATACTTAGATATATTAGATTTTTAAATGTGACGTAACAAAACTTAGGACCCCTCCCACCCCCTTGTCACACAATGTCACATTTCGTTGACCCCCTCCCCCCCCCCCTTTACGTGTGACGTAATTAATGGATGGCCCCTAACTCGACACACCAATGATCAAATAACCGGTTAGTTATTAAGCATTGTCTTCTTAAAATGTCGAATTCACACCGACGGGTCACTAGGGTCAATTCTTGCATACCTGTAATGAGCAAGGTGTTGTTGTTCTTGGTATCATGATCTACTGGCGTGGAGGCGAGGCCGGTGATGGTGAGCTTGGCGACCGGCTGGCCGGCGGTGGCACCCACTTTGCCGCCCACACCGGTCAGCTCCAACTCCATGTCCATTGATCTTTGCAGCACCTGATGAGAAGACACGTTTTAGGAATGGAGATTTGCAACTCATGGAAGAGAGATCGCTTTAAATGAGACCTAAATAATAATAATAATAATTTTAGCCCTTTTAACGTCCCACTGCTGGGCACGGGCCTCCCCTCAATGCGAGGGGGATTCAGGCCATAATCCACCACGCTGGCCCAGTGCGGGTTGGTGGATTTCACATGTCTAAAGACATGCAGGTTTCCTCACGATGTTTTTCCTTCAACGTAAGCAAGTGATAATCATATTAAAGTTATGATTCACACATAGATTTCGAAAAATCCAGAGGTGTGAGCCAGGGTAAATACTAATCTGAAGAAACATCAAGAGATTGGATTATTTGGTGTAAAAAAATAATATATGAGTAGTCCTTCGCGGCCTTGTTTGAGAAACCTGTTGCACTAGTCTCTGTAGACTAACATCAGGAAATGTTGAAACAGCTGTAGCGTTGCATGAATTAAAATACTGCCCAGCAAATGTACTGTTTTATATATCCCTAAATGTCATAGTGGATGAGATCCTAGCCGTTATTGTAACACTTAAGATGTAGTACAGGAAGCTGTATTTGATGCTCGACATACGCTATTTCCTTAGCTTACAAATAACGATGCAAAGGTTTCATTAGCTACGGGGTCGTTCAACCACAACACTATATAAGGATTGCACTAATCATTTGGAATATAGGCTAATATACTTTCAGCAAACATTGAAAGTACATTATAGAGACGACAATTTTATCTGGTAGAACGTTCAACTTATAAATGGATGAGTCAGTTGGATGTGCAATGTCCCGGAGCCTTGATAATGAGTCGGCTGTAGTCATTAAACGGGTAATTTTAGAGTTATCTATGCGGCCCAGTCACTCGATAGGAATTTAGCGTGTACATCCGTTGGGGACTGCCTGGGCTTGGCGCGGCGGGACGGTGCACTGATAAATTGCCACACACATATGTGAGTTAACTATAGAATACATAAAGCTTGTGTAATAAGATTTTTTACATCCCAAAACAGACAATACCTTGAGGACCAAGAAATCGCAGAACAAATCAATAGTTATTGACCACATTTGACCAAGAATCAGCGAAAAACATAAAGCTAAAATCGAAAGCTATCAATTCCTAAGTGGATCAGTCAGGTTCAAATTTTTTTTTGATTGATAAATAGTTATGGTAGCATGTTCTGACCTGGTCCATCCTGATGACTCCCTCGGCGAGCGTCTTGTATCCAAGTATAGTCCGGTTCTTGTACTTCTTGCGGCGCTGGAGCATTATCTGTAGCCTGTAACACACCAGTCATGTTGTAAAACTAAATACATAATAAACAAAAGCTCCCAAATGTAGGCTGAACATAGTCATGTCGACTTCAAGCCTGTACCTATACCACCACCTCTTATAGCAGTATTATTTTAACCTTACAGCGACTTTTTGCAATTTGACGTCCCCAATGACCTAAGAGAGAAAGGACGAGCCCTATGTGACGTCATCTGTAGCCAAACCCGAGCACACGACCGTCCAAAATGGCGCACAGCAAAAAGTGTTGTACTTTTAGTTAGTCGATAGTATCCATATCGATATACTCGATCATGTCGCGGGAAAAGTGCTGGGTCCTGATTAGGTAGGTTCAGCCACAGATTTAGGAGCTACAGATGGAGCGCATAGAACACGAAAGTGAAGCCACCAAAGCAAATACAAAACAAAAAAGCGAATACAATCTCGCCCTATAACTACACAACTTTACACGCACACAAATGTATGTTTCCCTAGTGCCGCTCCTAGTTGTCACGCACACATATAATGCTACCTGGCTTCACTTCGTTTGTTGCCAAGACTACATCTGTCAACTTCTCTAATCTGTGGGTTCAGCTATGCTGGGCTAAATCAAATAAGGCAAAAAAGGGGGGATACAAATCTGTAAGGCTCAGGTCAATGTCAAGCGTGTACATTAACGACACGATGGAGGCGGGTGCATTTCCAGGGTGGTATGGCTGGATCGTCAGGTTCTTCTGCGCAGGCACATCACTAGAGCACTCACTTGGGTTTATCCAGTTCATACAACACAATTACACAAAGGATTGAGTAGATTTCGTGCGATTAAGGTTTTTAGACACAGGAGGCACCGCGACGACGAGTTTGGTAAAACGAGTCGGTCAGTCAAGTGTCATGAAGGGGGGAAAGAGACCGCAGCACAAATATCACGTTAATCGGGGGTAGGCAGTACAAAATTATGTTTTTATTTATGACTATTATGT
This sequence comes from Drymonia ruficornis, assembly GCA_947859195.1. Lineage (NCBI taxonomy): Eukaryota > Metazoa > Arthropoda > Insecta > Lepidoptera > Notodontidae > Drymonia > Drymonia ruficornis. The sequence continues at coordinate 9,653,973 of OX401923.1, forward strand.
TATTTAATGGCTCTGTGGAGCGAGTCACCCTCTTCCCTCTAAAATGGTTGTGCAGAGTGACGCTGCTGCTCAAGTAAAGTCATTTTCACATGGCAACTCTTCAGGGTTCGCAATTTAACGTTACCGCGCGTTTCCACTGCGCAATAACATGTTGTCACAACATATTGTTGTCTCTATTTAATGACAGCAAAAGAATAGAGACAGCAATATGTTGTGTCAACATGTTTTAGTGCAGTGGAAACGCACGGTTAGAGACCACCAGAATTTCAATGTCTCGGCCTTGTTGGCGCCTCAACTTTACCACGAAAATATGCACGTGTGGTGAGCCTCATGCATACACGGCCATCATCCCTACCTACCACTGCCCAGTGTAGCAAAAGCGTAAAATTAAAAATCGACAAATTTATCAGCTAAACATCTTGCGAAATCGGGAGATTTTTGAATAAACTCTATTTTAACTTCTTTAAGCCGTTTTAGCAAATCCCACATTTAATTTAAAATGTTCACTATCCATAAATCAACTTGTTATCTCTGTCGCGCATCTTTATGTTCGTGAGTAGTGATGAAAAATATTATAAAACAAATTTAAGGCGGCGCGCAGTCACGCACCTTCCAAAACAAAAATAATTTATTTGTGGTCACCCCGGGGTGACGGCGCGGCCCAACGTGTAGGTGAATAGAATTTGTATCGATAACTTTGAAACAAAACTTATAAGAACAGCACTACGTTTTTATGTAAACATAGCAAATATTTGTTAGTTCTATTTTATTTGAAAATATGAATTCGAGAGTACGATTATAGACGGGAACTCAATTAAAAATTAATATAATGTACACGAAAGGTATTTTCACACACTTTAAATACACTTAAATATGAAAATAACACAACTAACCTGAAAAATGACAATCCTTCGAAATTCTTTAGAGAATCAGAACTGCATGCCCTAACGCAACACTAAACTATATTGATTTTTCCTTAATAATCCTAAATAATATAATAAAGAGTCACAAAATACACACAGTTAAGCGTAAAATTTAAAATAATTTGTATAAGACGCTGACATGACAGATGAAGTACTAACCATAGTGACCCGACCATAGCCGACAACCCAATATGGTGGTCCAAAAAGGCCCTCAGGGAGGCGGCTTACTGACGGAACTAACCAAAAACTTCCAGAAAAAAGAAATATATGACATATACTGTACTGTTTTACATAGCTAAATTGTCACGAGTAAGAATGAGACAGATATGTTTTCGTTAATGTGGTCCATATTTGCATCAAATATGTATACCATAAACAATAGCTTCGTATCTGCTAATAATAAATCTATGGACGTCCCTTATTGTTATGACAATAAGTGTCACAACATTACAAAAAGTCGCTGTAAGGTTAAAATAATACTGCTATAAGAGTTGGTGGTTGGGCCCCTGATGGGATGAACAAGATTCAGACCGCTCTATAGACCTTGCTTCCTGGCATGAATTAGAAGACAGGGATAGAGAATGATATTGATGATAAAATTTAAATCTTATCTTCTTCCAGATTTTAGATTTATCAATATGACTTATATTTTGAACGGCCTCAAATATATAGTATTTTGATGGACTATTTTATTTATAGGCAGGAGAGCATCACTATTGGAAACCGAAATTATCCGCACCAGTAAATGCAAACATATCTACAATTCAAAGTGTTAATCCGGTCGTAAACTTTAATACGTTCGGCGTAACGCTTAGCGTAGCGTAGCGTTTTGTGTACAGTCACGCGCTTATGAAAGATACTGATATTTTTTGCCGAATAACCACAAGGATTTGTTTAATGAATTCTGAAACGGAGACTGTATCTTGAAATACGTAATGATGATTACGCGATTGAAGATACTGCCAATGGCTTTAGCTTAACGGATCATGGCGCAGGCTAATATAAGCATACCTTAATGAATACGAAGCCGGAATTAAACATTTTAAGTAAAAGGCTTTGGTAAAAGGGCAAGATGGGCAAGTTGCAAAGTGTCTCCAGTTTATTGACACTGACTGTACCACTGAATCGCCTGCGTCGATCTCAGTTTAGTTTTATGGCCCCTTTTATTGTTTGGAATGTTTATCCCGTTTAGTTTGAGTGCACGAATACGTAGTAAAAAGGCCGCGGATACAAATAAAAGTTCATATTTTATGGAGTTTTTTATTCGACAGTTAAAAATATTTTCTAATCTCAGTCAAGGAAAGCAACAAAATAAGTGCCAGATTTTGTCTAAAGTAGGTTAAGGTACCGATCCCAGACTTTATTCGTAAGTTTTTTTTTTATAGGACTGCGGTGGCAAAAAAGCGTACGGCCCGTTAAGCAGTTACCGTAGCCTATAGATGCATTGTGAGCACCAAAGGTATTGCTCGCACATTGCCGACCTGAAGGGGAGTGGGATGGAGGGAGGGAGAGGGGGGTGGGCTTACGGCTCTCTCACTCATCGTACGAAACGCAGCTGTAACAGCTGCTTTACGCCGAGGCAGAGTTGGGCAAAATTTAATTGCAATTAGTTAATTGAAAATTTCCTGTGGTGCCACAATTAACAATTAATTTGTTTGTCAATCGCGAACAAATATTTAATTGTTAATTGTGACATCACCTGCAATTTGCAATTAATTAATCGCAATTAAATGTTGCCCAACTCTGAGTATAGGCACTTATTCAGGAAGGGTAAAGTGACAAAGTCCTCATAATATAGTCCACATAAGCGGGCGGTTATGTCGAAGTGAGTTAGGACCATGAGAACTACTTAAATATCATCCGCATTATCCAATACTAAAATCATAATTATTTTATTGAGACCTTTTCACAGGAACACGAGTTACGAAACGACACCCACTAAGTATTACTGATGAACCCCAGAAACCCATCCTTCGTTCAGCATTACAACATTTGTTATGCCTTATTCTATTTTATTTTTGTTTCATCAATATCTATAAACTACTCCGCACAAGAGGTATTCTAGAGGTTTCACGTTGTGCAAATAAAATTGGCAAACATCGGCTCCGCTATCCATTCAGATTGGTATGTGTTGCTCTTTTACTATCAAACTTTTATTATTCTGAACTCGCTTCCTATCTTACGATATTTGCGTATAGTTTGTCGCACTACCAACACTAAGCAAGTTGGTGCAATCAACCAAAGCTGGTCAAACACGAAAAGCCAACTTCCAAGAAATTCTTATGAGACCCCTGAACGAGTAACATTAGGGGTATGAATGATGTAACCTAACTATGAATTAAGGTCCTTCTTAAAGAACACTGCTGTTAAGCATATAAACTTAGTTACTTCCAAACAATATAGGATTATAGCTACACCTACAAAAAACAAGCAGGTGTTTATGTGTCTTATTTTTTCGTAGAGCACTATCCTTCTCCGATCCAACCTAAGAGTTGTATGGTCCCGTATTAATAAATCGATCTCAAGATGGAAATCGAACTTAAGATGCTGTTTTTGACAAATGTTCCATACATTAAACGTCAAAACTGCATCTTAAGATCGATCTCAACTATGAGATAGATTTATTAAGACGTGCCGAAATGTGCAAGATACGATCCAAAATCGTGACATTCGTAAATCTACGTCGGGTCATTCCACACCGCACGAGGAAGAGCTAGTTTGACTATTATATTAATAGCAACGTCTGACCTTGGCCTTAAAAACATAAATTATGCTAACTCTTTCGCTTTCTTCACAGCGCAGCGGCCGCAATAAATTAACTGTAAATAAAATTATATTTTTGTATCGAGTTAAATTCAGATTAATGATTTAATAACCGTTAACACGAAACGTTATAGTTAAAATAAGCTTTAATAACGTATGTTGCGTTTAGATATGATATTAATATAAATTGAGATTTATTATCTAAATTTTAAATTCGCTATCTGGGTGGATAATACTCAAATTATGTATTTAGATGTACTGAAAAAATATATCGCTGCTGACTAAGTTGCATTGAACACGTTAATGCTAAGTTTCTTTTGACGTTGACTGTACTACCTACGCGCTTATCAAAAAATCCTTCGTGACAGTAAGGACAACACGTTGAACTGTAATTAGTACTTAATACAAATAAACGATTTCCACTGCCTCCATATCGAGGGTCCATCATTCCCTTGACCGCTTCCGTGTTCCCTCTGACAACTATGACGTCACTACTAACCTGTTGCCATCCCGCTTGACGAAGTGCGGGTACTGGAGCGAGAAGCAGAGGTCCAGCTCGACATCGAGCGGCGGCACTGCGATGTCGTTGGAGCGGAGCGTGCGCTTGCTGCTGTGCATGCGAGCGGCCAGTATCACCGCTCCTGCGCCCGCTCCGCTCGCCGCCGCGCCGCCGCCCGCCTCGCCGAGCGCACCGCACACGCGCAGACGCGTTATCCGTAGTGTGCATAGCCTAGAAAGACAAGAACGTAATTTAACCTTTTGTATGCCGGTACGCAAATCTACGCGAGATAATTGATTTTCTATTGTGACTGGAATATCAGCTGGTAAAGGTTTAGTTTCCATAAATATCGATCCTCTAATAGTTCGTATATTTTCAGACGCTTCGTTTGCGTAAAAACATCGCCAATAATATTCAATAAGTAGCTTATTTCATAATCTGTGATTTCACAATATTAAACGAAATATGGACAATTTTGCCTTTATATTCCGAATTCATGTCGTACCTTATTCCCTTGTTACCAAAAATAAAATGTTTCATCAAAAAGTAAATTACACATTGTATGAATGTGCTAACACTGGTGGATGTTGCTCTCGGTCGGCTACACGGGAAAATTACAATATGAGTACGTGCCGGTTGTTATGCGACTCGCGAATATTCGAATATAAATAATAAAACAATTCTTTATTTAAACCTAAAAACAAAACCTAACGAAAAGTAATGTGCCTAACGTGGCATATCTACTATGTTCACTTTGCTTTGCCAAAGAAAGAGGTGCCTACTGCCTACAATTTCTTTCCGAAACTATTAACGTTCTCCGTATACATTAAGGTATTCTAATACCCGTTATGACTATTATCCTGGATTTATATGTAATCGTTACAATTTCGATTTAAAAGGCACCGTGTTCGTTTATCTGCATCCATTTGTTCATTCCAGAGCGCTCTGAACAAATGCGACAATTTATTCCCGAGCCGTGGCCAAGGCGAGCCTTTTATTAAGAGCCCCAATATATCTCGCTGTCAATTCCAACGGGATAAAGTGAAAAGTATTACTTTAATTCGTTGTCTGACTTCCATAGCAAATGCGCTTTATTACAACCCAGAATGCTTCGAAATGTCGACATCTTTATTATTCTTTCTTTATTATTTAGTATGTTTTCTCTTCAGGATAATAATAAAAAATCGCGCTCTAAAAAGTATGAAACAAGAAAATATTCTCATCTAGAGGATAGCCGTGGTCCGTGTAGGTCCTTTAGGGCCAAATGGCATATGAACACGGACCACGGCTATCCTCTAGATGAGAATATTTTCTTGTTTCATACTTTTTAGAGCGCGATTTTTCAGTAGTCGGGTTTTAGTTTTTAAACTTACTTTTTATTTAATTATTTTGGAGTTATAGGTAACAATATATATATTTTTGAAATGTGCTCATCAAGCTCTTTCATTTGATAACCCACACGGTTTCATTAAAAAATGTTTTTTTTTTAGTTCATGACATTATGTCCTCTAGAGGGCGCCATATGCAATTTTATGTGACGTCACATAGCCTATAACCAGCGCGCCATTAAGCCGCTTCTAACGATACCTCATTTGTCAAATTACGACAAGTAGTTTGGAAGTTAGGTGGGAACAGATGCACATACATACATACATACATACATACATACATACATACATACATATATACATACATACATACATGCATACCGGTCAAAATCATAACCCTCCGCCGTAGTCGGGTAAAAAGGTGTAAGCCTCATCATAAATGTTATAAAAATGGCATCACACATGCATGTCAGAAGGTAATTTGGAGCATGATCTGGAGAAATGTTGGCTTAATCGGGCGGCAAACGCGCCAGAGGAAGGTTTTGATGCCATAAAGAATGCTGGACACGTAGACGACTTCCTGCAAGGTGGTTCACAGTGAATGCTACTGTTATATTTCAAAGACGCATTATTGACGACCCTCAGAATTGAGGGAACGAGAGGAAAGAGTATATGGATGACGATCTTTATGATTGATTACAGAACCTGAGTGACCCCAGCACTCGTCTTCTACGTGTGACTGCGAGTCAACGGATACGAGCATTTTGCAATATATAGGTGTATGTATAAGAAGCGTTCCTTAAAAGATGTAATGTGTAATCCATTTAGTGATATAATTGTTGTGTTTTTCTTTACCAAGCCAACGACCCGTTTGGCGCCGGATTACAAAACTTCTGCCAAAGTATATCACAGTGAATAACCATGTTTATATTTAATATTGAAATGTTAATGAGAATTAATTTTGTACAAGATAAATAACACAGCCACATAATTTTATGAATTTGTTGCTAAAATAGTAATTAATTACAAACATTAGTCATCGTAGTAAACTCAGTAACATGCATGGACCAATTACTAAGGGGACTGGCCCTAAGCAAGTCGGCCGAGTGGTCGGACTAGTACTAACATCGACATAAAACGAAGCGAGTAGTTCAATTATTTACCGGTAAATAGTAAAATGAAAATGAAAAAACAATGACCACGTGTTTTATCATACAAATATCGAATACGGGCACCTCTTTCTTTAGTCTTTACTCTGTGGTAACATGCGTCCGTCGGTCTAATTATGAATGCAAAGCCTCTGAACTTCGACAACATTGATATTTATAGCCTGCTTTAACATTCAACCTTTATCTGGTCCCTTTTCGTCCTCACTGACAAGGACGAAAAGGGACCAGATAAACCGACCGGACCGACACTTCGGTCGCACTAAGTCCGGCAATCGGGAGGAAGGGTCCCGGGAGGTTGTGTGCAAATTTAACGTACCACCACCGCACTTAGCTAATCGCCTAGTCTGTACCCGATTAAAGTGGGCTATGTCCAATGGTGACTATAAGTAGGGTTGTCTATAAAATTTCTAGTGCCTGAGATGCGGTAACTCGAAACATATACTAAGTTAAATAGTACTGAATCTTTAATACTTAAGCAAAATTGTGCTGGTTCTGTCAGAACATAAACTGAACTTGACTAAATTAATTGTATTGCCATCCTTCTCATAATCATACCTGTTGAACAAGATAGAAATATTTGTGTCAAAATTTGTGCAGACGTGATTTGATGACAATCGAGTTGGGATAATTAAGTCTTACTTCTTGAACATAAAACAGTCAACTATAAAGCCTCTTTTTGCTGCTCACATCATCGGAAACAGTAACTCCGCGTCGTCCTACTTTAGATACAAAAGCAAATGACAAGCTAATCCTGAATTAAAACCGCCTCCGTACAGCCCTATGTGTCTGCGACATTTCTGTCCAGGGATCAGTGAAAGCCGGCCGGAACTGTCGTGTCCGGCGGTTTATGGACGCCGGCGCCAGATGTACGTTTAACTGGATCATCGGATAACTTTCACTGGGGCTGAGCTGACATATATTTAGACCAGTCCTAGGCGAGATGACTGTTCTACTTCAAAGCGTCTATCTCTAAGAATTGGACACACAAATTAAAACACTAATTGCATGTGATAATTGATAGCTTTATTTCATTTCGATACAGCCTAGCAGTGACCATTTTTAGAGAAACTTTGTAGCCTTTGAAATTTGCAGAAAATTTTCTGTTCTTAGAAGGGCTTCGAGGTATAGAAAGATGAAGTGAATGTTAACAAAATTAGGGCCCTATATAGATGCATGTTATGGCACAAATAATCTTAGCTATTTCTTTAGTAGAAGTAAAGTTCTTCAAATAACACATTTGAGCCATTTATTCAAGGTAAACCCCAGAGATTACACAAACAACAATAAATCCACAACTGAGAACGATGGTTCGATGAAACAGACATCTCCCCCGATTGCAAACGTGATGATACCATCCCAGTAAATTACACTGTCTGCCGGTTATCAGGCACAATAAATCAGGTTAAGCCGCCACTAACCCCGGGGATGCTGTCGCGACAACACGCTTATCAAACGGAAATTAAACGAACATATAAAAGACTCAGAGATTTGTATTCCTTTGCGAACTACTAATCCGATGCTGCAATGAACATTTTTTGTTTTGTGTAAACAAAGGTTTTGCGTACAATTTGATTGAAACCTTCTCATATCAAACGTCGTTGTACTAATTTATTTACTCCAGTATGATTTGAAAAATACAATGAAACTACATTGGTTAGTGGTTACAGCTTCTGTATCGTTTGAAACCATCACTAACTTATCTTAATTGGAATTAATTTAACCCAAATTATTGAACCATAGCGATAGTGGTAACCTAAAATTCTAAAACCTTTGCAAGAGGTATCCGAAAACATTCATATTGTACCGAACGTAACAAATTCTGAAAATAGCAATGAAACACGAAGACTTTCACAGGAAAGTTAAGCCATAAAGTCAGAAGTACAAGGCATTAATCATAGTCTGTTTCCTGCACAACGAAAGTTTTTTATTTTGTCCTCAAATTGGCACAAACCGGTAGCAATGAACCCTTAAAAATGAGCGAGCAATACATCAGCAAGAAGTGGTATACAAAAGGATTCTACATAATGGAAGGGCCCAACACAATGGGAGAACTTTTTAATATAACAACTTTTCCCTCGAAAAACTCAGCCAAGCGAGATTTGAAACATTGTATGACTGTATGTATCTTGGCAATATTGCTTTTTCATCTCAAACAATACTCTTGCCTTCTAAACCATATTCAGAGATCATTTCATAAAAGAAATTACAACCTTGGTTGTCCCAGACATTCTTTATTAGTATTAGCAAACAATTTAAGATGTAAAATATGTAATTAGCAAAGTTTGTTTCTTTCAAGAATAGCGACGTCGCACAAATAGCATGAGTTTATGCTTGAAAAATTATATTTCACGGTAGAGCGGGCATTCATCATGAAGATATTGGAAATGAAACATTTAGTAGTATTCTTTAACGTTTAAACCTCTAAGTATTAAACTGAAATCTACGAAACAAACAAATCTATACTAATATTATAAATGCTAAAGTAACTGTCCGTCTGTTAATCTTTCACGACTAAACAGCTAAGCCAATTTTGGTATCGAGATAGACAGGACATTGGAGAAGAACATTGGCTACTTTTTGTTGCGTAAATTATACTTGAAGGGGGTGAAATAGGGAATGAAAGTTTGTATGGCAGTTTATCATTTATTCGGCGCGGACGAAGTCGCGGACAAAACCTTAGTTGTACATATTTACAAGAAAGCTTAGGGTCTTTACCATAAGAGTCAACTCTCAACTCTCAAGACACGTCACATAAAATTCACGTTAAGTCCAGTTCACACATAAATATATCCATGTTTCCACCCAGTTATCTGTATAGACTAAACAAAGGTGTCTAAATAACGTCAAGCTGCCAGTCAATCGCTGATATTACCAACACCGCGCCAGTTTTCTAATGAACCAATTAGTTGGCCACACACGCCTGGCCCAGTTCACGTCCTCGACACGTCATAGGAGCCCGTTCATTCAGCACAATACTGGGGCAATTGCATGCACACTGCGGAATACTCGCGTCTAAGGTCGATGACACTAACGCGCCATTACCCTCACATCACGAATTATTAATAGATATCTAGGTTCATTGATGTATTTATTATGCAGATATGGTACCTGTTAACATTGCAGACCTGTGCTCAAATCACCACTAGGTGCAGCGAAATTCACACAACAACACAATTTTCAAACAACATTCGACAATCAAAGCAAAAGCATTGATGCGTATTATTCGCCAGAAGATATTTTCAGCATTCTTTTCCGCGAACGATTGAGTCGTACTGTAATCCATGGGCCCTGTTTAGTAGGACATACTATTTGTGAAAGTCATATGTCTCCCTGTTTCTTAGTAATGTCTTTGTTTATTGGATATTTTTTAAACTCTAGCACGTAGGGTTTGGTCATACAAGTCTCTAAAACCATATCAAACTCTCCTCAACAGTAATATTGGGCGGGCACAATAAAACCTTTTCACAAATCCCTGTTTCGAATTCCGAACGGATACTGTCCTGTTAGCAATACATGACAAGCTGCCAAAGTCATGCCCGTCGGCTGTGAAATCCATAAATCCCAAGAATACAATGTTTCGAGCATCTGGATATGTTTTTAAGGATATTATTTGGAGGTAAAGACGGAGGTTTATTAAATATGTACGTTAAAATGGTAAATCAGGTATCATATCATACAAAACCTGATAAAATGTGTTTCGAGCCATGGAGCCTAAGACACGGGTGCATGTAAAGTATGGATCCTCAAAGCTAAAGGTATCGTAGGAGGCCTTTGCTCTTAACTTCCGTTCGTCCTTTTAGTTAGTGCCATCATAACAACATAAAATTGCCACGCAATAGCCTTAGGGCCTAGGCAACATAGCTCTAAAATACACCATCTTCTCTATACTTAGTTATGCACCAAACCAATGGCACTACAGAAATCAATCACCATTACATCATCAGCCTGTATCAGTCTACTGCTGAATGTAGGCCTCTCCCAATCTACGCCACAAAGCCCGGTCCTCGGCTTTTCTCATCCAGTCGCTGCCATATCATCATTGTGTATATCATCACTCCATCTAATCACCATGTACATACCATTTAAGGCGTATCTCCTTCAAAATAGACCAACCTTCACTTTAATCCAATAGACGCATAATTTATGAATATCCGATTAATTTCAATGAAGCTAACAAACCGTTACAGCTTTAATCAGGCTTTTAATTACATCATGGCTGGGTTAATGTGGATTGTATAGCTGAAGAGCTTTCATCCCGGCATACTAATGAGCATAATTAGCGCGCGATACATCAAATGCAATGGAACGGCATGATTGATTGTAATTAGTTCTCTTAATTGCGACTGTAGCCTAGGGGTGAACAGGTTGGGCTAGCAATCACAAGGTCCCAGGTTCGATCCCCGGTGGGGCATGCACCAATGGATGAATTTTCATCTATGTGCATAATTTACAGTTCGCTGACGGTGAGGGAAAACATCGTGAGGAAACCTACCTATCCCTCGGGATTAGGTAATAGTCAGTTCCTGTATACACGGCGACAAGGTTCACCACCTGTCACGTTGGGTTCTGACTATCTGGTGAAACGTGGGCTTTGAGTTGGTTAATACCTCCACAATGTGGTGGTGTATGGCCAGTCAAGCCTCTGACTACCCCCGAATGGGGATAAAAGTCGTGACGTTATATATATATATATATATATATGAGCTAAAAACAGAATACTGGTTATAACAAACGTTGAGCTAGAAGCCTACGATTGGTATGTTCGTATTTATTTTATTCATCTTTCCTTCACCAAGTTGACATTTCAAACAACTCACCCACCTCATAAAACATCGCTTTCACATACTATCCCCTAATCTTCTTCAAACTCCTCCGATCCTTTCTTCTGATTAAATTCGTGCGGGTTCCAAGACAACTTAGCTTTTCCCCGGAACTCGTCGAGGGTCAAGCCTTGGCGACATCGTTGGACACCATTGTCGATCCTGGCGTACAGGAGTAACAGTGGTGGGAATATGTGGAGGGCTTAGTCCCATTAAAAAAATAACTTTCCCCTACTAACAACTCAGTAAAATCCATATTTTGACAATTTATTAATTTAACTCAAATTTCCCAGAAACCAACCGAGGAGTTTCAAGCACCTCGCCTTACCGAGCAAAGATGAAGTCACCAGACGCGACAGAGCTTCATACCTACAAGCTAACACTATCCCGGTCGCAACACCCGTCCTCAGGGAGGCAAAACGTCACTCGAGTGTAAAAGCCAGCAAGACTCGCAAGATCCCACCAGTACCACCGCGAGGGAACAGAGCCTACAAGCTAGGAGAGACGCGGAGATATTCGCCGTTTCATTTTACTGGCCAGGTAAAGGATCTTGATCATTACGGTATTTTCAGGCTAATAAAGATAATTATGTTTTAATTTTTGTATTTTAATTAAACTACTGACCCGCGTGATGGCAACCACGAAAACTGTGACGAAACGTACAAGCGAAAGATTTCGTAAATTAGTTTATTTCATATGGATGCGAACATGTTGTTAATCAGCAATGATATAAGATAATGTAGACAGAAATACAAAAGAGCAATACAAGCATACTTATATTAAGAATTAACACACAGTTTGAAGTCATACTTAAATTCAAATCTCTTTGAATGTAATTTCACCGTTGAATAAAGCCTAATGGGGACATTATTCGCATAATTAGGCATAATTGGTGCCGTCCTCGGTAATTATATCCACGTTCAACGTTTGATATTCTACACTGATTTCATTATCTCTATAAGGGAAGGGATCGTTTTCACGGGGAATTTTCGCAAAGTGAATTCGTAAAACGTTTCGCGTTCCTACTACTTCTCTTTACCCCGGGACGTGGGAGCTCGAATATCCAGAATTGAAAATCTAAAATGGGTATTTATTAAAATCTATATTCGGTACGCGATGTTCCTTTTATTCAGAGCCTCCATTTGTTTTAGATAAAGTATGTTATGTGTGTTAATATCTGAAAGCTCCGATAAGGAATTTATAGCTTGTTATACGACCCACTTTGCAGGATATAATAATTCATGTAACCTTAGTACATAAAATCCCTGAAATATTAGGCACTATACGAGACGATGAAAATTAATCAATTCAGGAGCAAGTGAATTTTATTAATGGAACTAAAAGAGACAGCGAATTTACTTACGTCACAATACTAAAGACTAAACCCTTCATCAGATTTCGGTCCTACAAAAGAAAGGATTTTAGACAGTATGATAGTGCAGCTATAACGACGTAATATTCTCCGGGACAACACGGCGAGCGGTGGGATTAAATTGGACGCAAGCAAAAAGAATCCGGCCGGGATCCGTCGGTAATACCCCTGGATGACGGGGTATGCCACTCGATAGCTCTGTAATAGGGATACGGGTTGACATAATGACTAGGGTCACATCGTCGTCGTCAGTAATATAAGCCTTAACAACTCGTAATGAGGTTGGCTTTTAGTCTATTCGGATAAGCTGAGTTTAGCTGACGTTATCTTCAAGACCCAATTAGTGTAGTCGACAAAGTAGTTGGAATAGATCAATAGTTCGACTTCCCATAATTTACAGATACCCTTCTAAAATGTAATGAAACTCTATAAGTCGTCGTCTTTAATACGAGGATCCTCAATGCGATTTTATTCTCTGTAAATACAGACTATATTTTATTAAAGGTTGATTACCAAAGTCCATGTACCGCCCCAAAAAAGGTCACTCCGAGTCTGGTGCTTATAAAAATTCAGGATACACTACGGTCCCCGAATCAGTTTCAATTACGTCAGGAAATTGAGCGCGTTCGGGTCGCACGAAGTACGGCTTGAAAAACTCTGGGACGAGGCTATTCGGATCTAAATTAATCGACTCTAAATCTAATGTAAGTTAGTATTGGAAAGCATTTAAGGTTTTCGGGACTCCGCCAACTATAGGCTGTAGTTAATTTGCTTTACACATTGATATTGTTAGTCTGAACTCTCGTTTTGCAGAAGGCATTTTGACACAATTTTCTTTATTGTATCGGGTAACGTACGTAATTTAATAAGAACGCAAGAACTTGTCCGCTTTCGTAGAAAACTTCGCAAGAAAAAGTTTTATGTACGTGTTCCCAAAAGGGACGAGGCAACCCAACTTTCAAACTAGTCGTCCTCCAGATCCTTGTCTGACCATATAATCAAGACGTTTTCAAGGAACTTCTGGACAGAGGTTCTTATCTTCGCCTGCACTGCACTAACAGAATATTAGTTTCGGGGGAAATTGCTCTCTACGACGATAAGAAGATTTTCTCCCCGTGGACACTCCCTAGCGGTCTCTAATTTATGTATCATTTGATAAGAAGTGTATTTTGTAGATTTATCATCTTGAGAGGAAGCCTATGATAGGTTGCGTGCTTTTTATCTATGCTGAGGCAGAACATATCGTAGGAGTCCTAGGAGTATTTATCTGTTTAAAGTTCATGCTTACTCGGTCGAATTTAGGCTTTGGAGTTTAGATACAGATATTCTATATAACGTCACGACTTTTTATCCCCATTCGGGGGTAGTCAGAGGCTTGAGTGGCCATACACCACTACATTGTGGAGGTATTAAGTCAACTCAAAGCCCACGTTTCACCAGATAGTCAGAACCCAACGTGACAGGTGGTCAACCTTGTCGCCGTATACACAGGAACTGACTATTACCTAGTCCCTAGTCCTAGTTATAATCTATAACTATTTTAATTAAAAATTTACTAAAATCGGCAAAATTTAAACAAACTTAAAATTAATTAATATAAAAAAACTGAACACTGATAAAACTAAAATACCTTTATACCCTCGTCTACGCAAACATAGCATATATTTGTACAATGTTCGTAAAACAATTTGGGAACTTTCCTCTTACGGGGTAATAAAACTAAAGTTTGTGTTGCCCAGGGCGGTAACGGCAGCGGTGGGCTTAAACCGAAACTCACTGTAAATAATCCGTAATCCCCGAAATCCGCGGTCGGCTACAAATCACTCAGGAATCCTTTGCGTCACGGGACGCCTATTACTCATTCTGGATAACGCATCCCCGCTTTGTGTATTAATCAATGTTGCATCGGAAACGCCGTGTTGATTAAATTATTATCGGCCTCCGAAATTGTCAGGTGTTTAAAGAGAGCCTGAGCGACTGCAAAGCACTTTAAGCGTGTTTTAAGATGTTTAAGGCTGAGTTCACCATCATACTTCCGGACCAATATCTAATATACAGATTCACCATCATACTTCCGGACCAATATCTAATATACAGATATTAAAGTTCTTTGCAGTCGCTCAGGCTCTCTTTAAACACCTGGCCACCTGGCCAACAGTCCGTTTACTGTTAAACGGACTGTTATTATTTCGTCCTCGGTCCTACAATCGGTTACTGATCTAACGGTCCGTTAGTGTTGCTGAACTTGGCCCTTAGTAGCTCTGCCTGAAAAACCCGGGAATTAGTTTTCATAGTGTCTTGATACATTATTATCATCATATAATATGATGGTAACAAGAATATCCGTCCGATATCCCCCGGGACTGTTCCATTACAGCCAGAATAAATGTTTGCACAGATAGGTTTGTGGCTGCGGTATTTTTCGATCAGGTAGCTTAATTGAGTTTCTGATCGAAACCTAGGCCACGTATCCACGTTACGAAATGAAACTGTCCATTTACGACGGCCGATCATTTTTTTATGTGTTTAAGGTGGCTTGCAAGCGTACGGCCCGCCTGGTGTTAAGTAGTTACCATAGCCTATAGATGCTTTAAAAGCCAAAGGCATCGCTCGCACGTTGCCGTCCAGAAGGGGGTGGGACAGAGGCATGGTAAGGGTTGGACTTGAGTCTATCTCTCCGATCTTCTGTGGGAGGGTAGTACTACAGTCAATTGGCTACAGCTTGGCTCTACCACCAATAGATGGAATTGTCGCAAAAGTCACTGTTTCAAAGCGAATTATTTATAAATCACCATGGAGTATACAGTTCTCCAAACCAGGCTAACATCGTTGCTAATGTAGGTTTTATTTGTTTTAGTCCTCAGTAGAGTGGGTGGTGGCCCGCGCTGATGACATTCTCAACTGGGGACGGAAGAACTCTCTATGGCCACTGACCTTCGGCCTTGCCTGCTGTGCACTGGAGATGATGCATTATGCTGCCCCCAGGTAATGGACTCGAGAGAACGAGGCTTAACATTACCACTCTACCGTCAACCTAACAGATCAAGCGCAAGAGCCAGTAATAGCTCCAGAGCCAGGAATTTTGCATCTGGTCCCGTGTCCCTTTATGTCCCGAAATTTCTGAATATTTATTTTTTCACTAAACTATGACTACGGCACCACTGCGACTAAGGGCAAGCCAATATATTAGTTTTCATACTGAAATAAATAGAAGTAGTTCAAAAGTTTGACTATAATTAATAACCAAGAAATACCCAGGAATTTATAAACCTGCATATGGTAACATTAGGTGTAGATATTTTTCTTTTCAAATATTGGATTACTCCTTGATCTCCGCAACTGAATAAGAAATACCATAGACCCATATAAACCAATATCGTCGAGTTCCTGACCGCGTAACCGATACGAGATCGTTATCGAGTAACCAGAGACAGCGGTTATCGTCGCGCGCCATTGCTTCGGTGTTTACTTGTTGCATAATTGACGTGATCGCCCGCTCCGCTCGTGTGAGCTGTCTACGCGAATTCGGCAAAAATACTCACCTTTGATTATAGTCTAAAGCCCGTATTAATATATGCATCTCAAAGTTGAGATCGATCTTAAGATGCAGTTTTGACGTTTAATGTATGGAACATTTACCATAAACAGCATCTCAAGTTCGTTCTCAATCTTGAGATCGACTTATTAATACGGGCCATCAGACATTTTGAGAATATGTCGTTTATAGAATGAGCCATTTCGAGAGTCTGGTATTCGTACTCTTCTGGCATTTTGAGAATCTGACATTATACGCCTAAATCATAAAATTCAATGTTTCCGGATAAAAACCTATTTTAAAATACGGTTTTTAAGTATTATTGAAATACGGAAATTAAAATTAACGCTTCAAAGAATAAATCAAGGACTCATTTCAGTCAAAAGGAATGGTTAAAATTAAATGCAAATACCCTTTGAACCTTTTGTTATTTTACTTCACATAAAGAGTTGCGTCACGACTCGCGAGTTCAGTCGGAACCGTGCTATTGTTCTTAAATTGAGGACCTCAATACACCACGTCAGCCCGAAAGGTAAGGAGTTGGCATTTCCCGTCAAATGCCAATGCACCGAGGTCAAACATCAATCGGCTATAGCGAAACCGCGATATTACTAGCTAGAGTATGATCAGCGGTAACATCAAGACTGCTCACTCTAATATCCAATTCACGAGGATTGCATATTTCCTTCAACAGCGGTTTAATTCCGCGCGAGTTTTATTCAATTTCCAAGGCAAACGAAAGCTTAACGAGAACTGAAGTTTTCAAGTTTCCTCGCTTGGAGTTTCCACAATATTTTATGTTATGCGAGAGCTAAAGACATTTGTGCCGCTGGCAGTTCAATAAATGTATGAACTTGTTGTTTATAAGAATTATAATATCAACCACATTTCTCATCACATCACTCGAATGTTGCAAAGGACAATATTAAGGTGATACAAATGTTCAACTGGGTGGGTCTAAGTAAATGGTTAGATGAAGCAGCTGGCTTATGTGCAATATAAAGTATACAACATTAAACCTCATATGGTCGGGAATAAAATGGCTTAGCCGATTTACTTTAAATGTTACCAAATTTTGTAGAAATCGATTTCAAAATATGAAATTGTCAACCTTAATCGTAAATGTTCTCCATAGCAACTGAACAGATTTACGTGAAACCTATACCAGAAAAATTGTCAAGACTTGTCTAAGAATCCGTGGATCCAAGATTTAATATTAGTCATTTTATTTAAAAAATAATCAATAATAACCTTAAATATGCTACAAACGTCATGGGTCATCATGACTTGGACTGCAAAATGTTCGTCGCAGATCCGCGATGGCGGCCTCCAAAGCTGGACGTGCGCGCAAATTTTTGCGTGAAATTCGTAAAAAAATTACGTCTTCTTAGCATTTTATGAATTAAATCGCGTTTTAAATAGTTTAAATATAATATTGAACATAATTTTTAGGATATTATATGATTACAAATATTTTTAAATTAATATTTATGTCAGTGACGCGTTTTGTTGTCATCATAGATTATGAATAATATAGAATGATGAATAGGTATATGATTAAAAAGCATAATCGTCCTCTAAAAACCGCTTACCTACTTTCTAATCTTATTGTCTTGCCTAACAACAACAACAGGTTGGGCTAACAATCAGAAGGTCCCAGGTTCGATCCCCGGTGGGGCATGCACCAATGGATGAATTTTCATCTATGTGCATAATTTACAGTTCGCTGACGGTGAGGGAAAACATCGTGAGGAAACCTACCTATCCATCGGGATTAGGTAATAGTCAGTTCCTGTATACACGGCGACAAGGTTCACCACCTGTCACGTTGGGTTCTGACTATCTGGTGAAACGTGGGCTTTGAGTTGGTTAATCCCTCCACAATGTGGTGGTGTATGGCCACTCACGCCTCTGACTACCCCCGAATGGGGATAAAAGTCGTGACGTTACATTTCATTTTTTCATATTTTTAAACCGACTTCAAAAAGGAGGAGGGTTCTCAATTCGACCGTATATATATATTTTTTTTTTTATGTGTGTTCGCGGATAACTTCGTCGTTTATGAACCGATTATGATGATTCTTTTTTTGTTGGAAAGGAGATATCCCAGCGGTGGTACCATGATAAGGAAACCAGGATCTGATGATGGCATCCCAGAGAAATCGAGGGGAACCTTCGAAAATCGTAGGAGCGACTAGTGCTTTTGTAATTTTTTTCATTAAGTATTTTAAAGCACTACTATTTTATGAAGGTCTGGAGTCGATCTGATGATGGAGCCGAAAGACAGTCGAGGGAACTCCTCAACGTTTTACAGTAGCTACCTTGTGTTTGGACTTGATTCATTTCTATTGATGAGAGCTTTACACCTAGATGGGTTGTGACTGTCATTAGGGATCTGATGATGAAGACGAAGGACAGTCAAGGGAACTCCTCAACGTTTTACAGTAGCTACCTTGTGTTTGGGCTTGATTAATCAGTATTGATGAGAACTTTACACCTAGATGGGTTGTGACTGTCATTAGGGGACTGATGATGAAGACGAGGGACAGTCAAGGGAACTCCTCAACGTTTTACAGTAGCTACCTTGTGTTTGGGCTTGATTAATTAGTATTGAAGAGAACTTTACACCTAGATGGGTTGTGACTATCATTAGGGGTCTGATGATGGAGTCAAAAGACAGTCGAGAGAACTCCTCAACGATTTACAGCAATTACCTGGTGTTTGGGCTTGATTAATTTGTATTGGAGAGAACTTTACACCCATAAGGGTTATAAGTGCCATTACAGGTCTAATGATGGAGACCATAGACAGTCGAGGGAATTCCTCAAAGATTTGCAGCAGTTACGTTTTGTTGGGCTTACTTCATACGGTTCAATATGCCAAAATGTTCATTGGTATGGCGCCACTAAAAATCGTGAAATAAAAATATTTTTATAAAAAAAAAAAACCGACTTCAAAAAAACCTGGATCACTAAAAAGCCTGAAATAATATTTCTATTACCACCTCTGCCTACCCCTTCGGGAAAACCAGACGTGATGGTGTGTTATCGAGTATTTGGAGTCGGTGCCAATCTTGGTATGCCAAGTATACCTATTATAAAATTAAGAAGATAGATTGGCACCGACCCCAAATACTCGATAACACACCATCACGTCTGGTTTTCCCGAAGGGGTAGGCAGAGGTGGTAATAGAAATATTATTTCAGGCTTTTTAGTGATCCAGGTTTTTTTGAAGTCGGTTTTTTTTTTTTATTTGTCTTGCCTATGATATCTTTTTATACCACTGAGTTGCTAGACAAACGTGTTTTTTTTTGGCGGGAAGTGGCGAAGTGCAACATTGAAAATCTATATTATTATAGGTAGGTACTTGACACTGGCTATATGCGACAAGAAAAGCCAAGACAAAAAAACATGCGTACGGCCCGCCTGATGTTAAGCGTGTTTCAGTTGATGTTATTCATACTACTTAATATTTGTAATACGAAATTATTTTTGTTTGCTTATTTTTAAGTTGGACTTACCAATGTTTGGTGGGGTAGTACCACCCTCTCATAGAAGATTGGCGTAAAGCAGCTATTACAGCTGCGTTTCGTACGATGAGTGAGAGAGCCGTAAGCCCAAACCCCCCCCCCCCCCCTCTTCTCCCCTACCCCTTCCCTTCAGGTCGGCAATGTTTACTATATGTTTAGTTTTATTGAGCATCAGGATTAAGTTGGGAGACCGGAGTTCAATGCTCTACATTACTAAACCATACATCAAATAAACATCACAGCTTCTTAGGGATGGGTCCAAATTTAATAATTCGCTAAATTTGCAGTGCTAAATTTATTTAGTGTCATCACCTGTTAAATATTTTTTTAAAAATGTAACGTCACCACTTTTATCCCCATTCGGGGGTAGTCAGAGGCTTGAGTGGATATACACCACCCCCTTGTAGAGGTATTAACCAACTCAAAGCCCACGTTTATACAGGTGAATTTTTCAAGTGTGCGTGGATGGCCAAATCCGAAACTATAAGGAATATCGAAAGGTTCTCAAAGAAGTCTCGGGGCCGATTTTGGTGAAAACTAAAACTGCATCATTGGATTTTTGAAAAAAACTAAATTCGTAGCCAGGAATCGAACTAGTTGAAAAAAACCACTTACTGTATTATTACACCATTCGATAGTGTCGCTGATAAGGAACGAATTCTGGGAAGTAATGACATACGGCAAACTTAAAAAAAACTGTGTTTTTTAATAAACTGCTGCATATTTTCAGGTTGACTGTAATAAGTCATACGTACATTACCTTTACCTTGTTCGAAATTATGCTCAATATTTTTATTTATTTACCTTCGCAGCGCAGTCATCTTCACAACATTATGTTCTAATTACAAATTTTCAATCATTTTTGAACAATTAATCAGTTCAAATAAAATACTATTTTGTTTAAAATTAGCTCTTTCCTTAAGTTTACCGTAAAAACAATATTCGTAGCCAGGAATCAAACTAGTTGATTTAGAATAAAAAACCAAATACTGTATTATTACACCATTCGATAGTGTCACTGAATAGAAACGAATTTTGAGAAGTAATTACAACTTCTCAAAATTCGCATGTGTGTGTGCATAATTTACAGTTCGCTGACGGCGAGAGAAAACATCGTGAGGGAACCTACCTATCCCTCGGGATTAGGTAATAGTCAGTTCCTGTATACACGGCGACAAGATTCACCACCTGTCACGTTGGGTTCTGACTATACAGGGTGAATTTTTCAAGTGAGCGTGGATGGCCAAATCCGAAACTATGAGTGATATCGAAAAGTACTCAAAAAAATCTCGGGGCTGATTTTGATGAAAACTAAAACTGCATCTTTGGATTTTTGAAAAAACAATAGTCGTAGCCAGGAATCGAACTAGTTGATTAAGAATAAAAAACCACATACTGTATTATTACAGCATTCTATTGAATGAAAATATTATTTAAATATTATTTTGATGAAAATTGTAATTACTTCTCAAAATTCGTTTCTTATCAGCGACACTATTGTGTCGCTGATAAGAAACGAATTTTGAGAAGTAATTACAATTTTCATCAAAATCAGCCCCGAGATTCTTTTGAGTACTTTTTGATATCACTCATAGTTTCGGATTTGGCCATCCACGCACACTTGAAAAATTCACCTGTATAGTCAGAACCCAACGTGACAGGTGGTGAATCTTGTCGCCGTGTATACAGGAACTGACTATTACCTAATCCCGAGGGATAGGTAGGTTTCCTCACGATGTTTTCTCTCGCCGTCAGCGAACTGTAAATTATGCACATAGATGAAAATTCATCCATTAGTGCATGCCCCAACGGGGATCGAGCCTGGGACCTTTTGATTGTTAGCCCAACCTGTTCACCACAGTCGCTTGCAGTGCAGTTGTTATCCCGAGATTCGAGTCTTCATGATTTTCCCTGTTTTCGGAACAATACACACTTAGGTGTTGTAATTATTATGTACTGTTCCGAAAACTAGCAAAGTGGAAGCTCAAAGAACCCCAGCGAGACAGTGGAGCACATCTTGCTTCATTGCCCTGTATTTGCACGCCAAAGATATGATGCACACAAACATAATAAAAATTGTACGGAACCCTCAGAGCACGAGTCCTACTTGCACTTGTCCGGTTTTAATTTGTAATGAGTAGCCCAAATACAAATTTTCATGTCTCTAGCTTCAGAAAAATTGGGACGCCTATACAAACTTGCACCCCCTATTTTACACCGTTAGAGGTGAAATGATCAAAAACGCTGAAATTACTATTCTTAGTTAATAAGAAGCCTAAATACAAATTTTATTGTGCCTAGCTTTAGAAAAATTTGAACCCCCATATAAACTTCCACCCCTTATTTTACCCTCTTGGGGGTAGAATTTTCAAAAGCGCTGAAATTACTAATTTGGATTTGTATTAGTAGCCTAAATAGAAATTTTCATGTTTCTAACTTCAGAAATGAGGGAATTCCATACAAACTACCACCCCTTATTTTACCCCCTTAGGGTAAGAATTTTCCAAAATCCTTCCTTTGCTCTTCTTTTACGCTATGAAAGGTACTTACTGTCCAAATTTCATGTTTGTATCACCAGCGGTTTGAGCTGTGCACGTTTTGACGGACGGACAGATAGACAGACGGACAAAAAGTGATTCTATAAGGGTTCCGTTTTTTCCTTCTGAGGTACGGAACCCAAAAAACTCACAAAACGAGGCGTTTTGTGGAGCCAGTATTTTATTTTTTAATTATACCATATATTATTATTATCATGGAGCTGCTCCAGACCCATGGCTCTGGCTTGAAAATCTTGACCTTACATGAAAATTAGTATTTCGGCTACTCAGCCTACAAATACAAATATTCACGTCTCTAGCTTCAGAAAAACTGGGACTATCCATAGATACTTTCTCCCCTTCTACGCTATAAAAAGTTAAAAGTTCATGTTTCTAACTCAAGCGGTTTAGGCTGTGCACGTTTTGACAGACGGACAGATAGACTGACGGGCAAAACAGTGATCCTATGAGGGTTGCATGCATGCCCGGCATGCGTTGCATTGCCACTCCATCCGTCCGTCATCCTCCATCAATCCATCAGTCAAATAAGGGGTAACCTTTTCCAAAAATGTGCGCGTACTAGGTCGCAGGCACAGCTAGTAACTAATAAGGATTAGTACTGTTTTTATTTCAGTTATTACCCGATGTTGTCAACAATTTTTCTTGTTTTCAGTTATTTAGAATTTTAAGTTGTTTTAATTTTACTTATTTTGTCCTATAACATTAACCATTAAAATTATGTACTAGTCTTTTTTTAAGTAGTACTACCTATTACCCAGTGTTGGGCAAAATTAATATTCAAAACAATTAGAAATTAACAGTTAGTGAGCTTTTATTTACAATATCAACAAAATAACAATAAAAAAGATTACAAAGAAAAAATAACCTACCCACCTACCTATTAATAAAAATGTAGTACTTAAATTGTACTTAAGATTTAGTGAAAACTTTCCTTTACGAAGTTACCCTTATACGACTAAATAAAAGTAGGCAAGATACGAGTTTAGTATATGAGTCACTTCTGTTTTTGATTTATCATGTCGTCTTTTTAATGTGTCGTGGCGTATCGAAAATTCTAAATTCAAAAAATTCAACTCGCGGTCCTACGACATTGTTTGAGCAAAAAGCGGTCAACCTCGAGCTGTCAGTTGCAATGGTTCCAGCCTTAAGTCTTGAGTACACATCACTTCTCACTTTGAATATTCTATTCTCTACTTGAACCTTAGATACGACATGGATCGCTTCGGCATGGTGTTTCGCGGGACTCCGCGCCAAACGGACGTCATCATCGTCGCGGGGACGGTCACCAACAAGATGGCGCCGATCCTGCGCAAGACCTACGACATGATGCCGGAGCCCAGATGGGTGGTGTCCATGGGCAGTTGCGCCAACAGCGGTGGCTACTACCACTATACGTATTCTACCGTTCGGGGATGCGATAGAATTATTCCGGTGAGAATTTCTGAATCTGTGTTCTTCGTCTTGTCACGCAGGTTGGAGGAAGTTCATGTTCTGAAGAAAATTGCTATCTACCCATAATTCTCTTATGTGTTTTCTTCTTTTACTGGCGCAATCTTCTAATTATGTAGATTGTCTTTCCATTATATTCTAGTATATTCCCTTTTCTATTGGCTATTTTCACCAGAGCGATTTTCGCTTTAGAGTGTTAAAAATACATAATGTGGTTGTGTTTTCACCTTCCCAGGTCGATATATACGTGCCAGGATGTCCACCGACAGCAGAAGCTCTTCTGTACGGCATGCTGCAATTGCAGAAGAAAGTCAAGCGCATGAGGGTTGTCCAAGTCTGGTACCGTCATTAAACAACAAGAATTACTTATTATATTTGGTTTTGAAATTTCGGCTTTAATTCATAATACATCCCTACAAAGGTAAGACAATATTCGAAGCTTTAAAATAAGGAAATCCCGGCTGGCGAATTTAAATGAGCGGTGGGGACTTGTCGAATTTGTTTTTTAGACAGAGAAAGGGAGATTATTGATCAGGGTGTGGTCTGTTGACCCAAAACTGGTGATACTTACATAATACAGTACATTAGATACAAACAATTTGGTCACACTTGGTCTGTGTGCATTTCATAATATACCCATCTTCCTTGATTGTTTTCATCGCTTCATGGCGACTCTATAATACATATTATATGTGTCTGGGTAGCGACACCATCCTTCTTTACTCTCAGTCACGTACAGACACGTGCTCCCGGGAATCGTCCCTGACTTCCATGTACCTACACAGGCTGACTGTCGGAAAGCGCTTGAGACGCAATATTTATGTTCCGACACGGATGTGAGGCTTACAAGAAACATTTTGAAACACGGTGTTATACGATTGTAGATAAATCGTCTAATTAATTCAAGAACAGAAAATAATTAGAATAAGATTCTAGTTAATCCGACATTTCTATAGTCCGTGCTTGAGCCCATATTTCTGCTATAAGACAACGCTCCCATAATCTCATCATCTATATTCAGAAATTCATAGTAATATTCATGTTCAAACAAGGCTTTAAAGGACAAAATCTTATCTCAAAATTCCAGCCCTGTTCTAGCTAATTTACGCTAAAATAAACTATACGAGCTCGTAGTGAGGTTAAGGCATCTCTGGCTTCACGAACACACCTAGCCTGTGGAACGTATATCTGAGATAAACACACGGCAGTAATGGAATTTAGAGCACACAAGCCACAGTCACATTCTGTGAGTGCCTTTGAATAGTTGTTGTATACCTTACTATGTGTGCAGAGTTCAAACATTGCTTCGAAATAAAACTAAGGAACGAAATTGAGAGGAAACGTAATTGGAATTGGTCAGAGAATTCTTTATCATCATCGTTCGTTTTTGCCATCGTTTTAATCCTACCACTAGAACTAAGCCACTTCTAGTGCTCGCCTCATCAAATCTTTTACACATCCAGATCCATCTAGAGAAACAATGAGACACTGGCGGAAAAGGTGGTATATTTTTGGCAACAGTTTTTCTTATACTTTATAGCAGAACGAAATTGTGGCCAGAACTTGATCAGAAAAGTAGAAAGCAAAATCTATACTAATATATAAAGAGGGAAATGCTGACTGACTGACTGACTGACTGACTGACTGACTGACTCATCAACGCCGAGCCGAAACTACTGAAGTTAGAGACATGAAATTTGGACAGTAGATATATTTTGTGACGTAGGCAAGCAATAAGAAGCGATTTTTGAAAATTCAACCCCTAAGGGGGTTAAATAGGGGATGAAAGTTTGTATGCAAGTTCGTCATTTTTCAAGTTAGGATTATGAAAATTGGTGTGGAGGTGAAGTTTTTAAAATAAAAAATATGGTTTTCGGCTTTTTAAAAAATTCAACCCCTAAGGTGGTAAAATAGGGGATGAAAGTTAGTTGGGAAGTTAGTATAGATGTTCGTCATTTTTGAAGTTAGAATAATGAAAATTGGTGTATAGGTTCCTTTTTATAAATAAAAAACTTGAATTGCTACGTTTTTGAAAATTCAACCCCTAAGGGGGTAAAATTGGGGTTGAAAGTTTGTATGGAAGTTCGTCATTTCTGAGGTTAGAATAATGAAAATTTGTGTTTAGGTTTGTTTTTACGTATTATAAATAATAATTTCAGCATTTTTGAAAATTCAACCCCTAAGGGGATTAAATAGGGGATGAAAGTTTGTATGCAAGTTCGTCATTTTCCAACTTAGAATTATGAAAATTGGTGTTTAGGTGTCTTTTTAAAAATAAAAAAATATGGGTCTCGGCGTTTTTGAAAATTCAACCCCTGAGGGGATTAAATAGGGGATGAAAGTTTGTATGCAAGTTCGTCATTTTTCAAGTTAGAATTATGAAAATAGGTGTTTAGGTGTCTTTTTTAAAATAAAAAAATGGGTTTCGGCGTGTTTGAAAATTCAACCCCTAAGGGGGTAAAATTAGGGACGAAAGTTTGTATGGAAGTTGGTTATTTCTTAGGTTAGAAGAATGAAAAGTAGTGTTTAGGTTTCTTTTTACGTATTAAAAATAATAACTTCATCTTTCTTGAAAGTTCAACCCCAAGGGGATAAAATAGGGGATGAAACTTTGTATAAAAGTTCGTCATTTTTGTTGTAAGAATTATGAAAATAGGTGATTAGGTGTCTTTTTAAAAATAAAAAAGTAAAATTTAATAGCGTTTTTGAGAATTATACGGATACGCGATATGGGATACGGGATACGGGTTACGGGATTTGGGACATGGGACATGGGGCATGGGGCATGGGGCATGGGGCATGGGACATGGGACATGGGGCATGGGACATGGGACATGGGACATGGGACATGGGACATGGGACATGGGACATGGGACATGGGACATGGGACATGGGACATGTGACATGTGACATGGGACATGGGACATGGGACATGGGACATGGGACATGGGACATGGGACATGGGACATGGGACATGGGACATGGGATATGCGATACGGGATACGGGATGAGGGATACGGGATACCAGATACCAGATACGGGATGCGGATTGCGGGATGCGGGATGCGGGATACGGGATGCGGGATGCGGGATGCGGGATGCGGGACGCGGGGTGCGGGGCGCGGGATACGGCACACGGGACACGGGATACGGGATATGAAAAACTGGATCCGGGATATCCAGAATACGGGATTTGGGTTCCAACAAACGGAAACGGAATTTCTTAAATTTATATTCTGCGCGGACGAAGTCGCGGGCAAAAGCTAGTTATTTATAAAACCAAACAAATCTCCAACATACACCTCCCATTTCTTCAGCGCAGTAAAGCATAAAGATTAATGGTTGACATAACTCAGATGTACCCTTCGGATGAGCGGCGTTCTTCACGCCTTCGTATGGTAAACAATGGGGTCGACGCAGTAACATTTTATTGTATTCGGTTCGAGAGCTCGACCGGTAATAAAATATGAAACAGTCGAACACTTTTACGCACTTACGGCGGACGGTATAAGAGAAAAGTGTTATTTGCTATTTTATTGAGTCCTATCACAGGTAGCGGAAAAGGGTGGCATATCAAATAAAAATAAAGGAATACCTTTTCAGAGTGAAAATTCTGTAAAAAATATCGGGTCGCGGGTCATCTTCGTTTTTAGATGTTACAGATATTTACATTGCTAGGAGAAGACGGGACAATTAATAATAAAGGATTACATTCTATAATTTTAAATCTGAAAGAAGAAGCTGCGAGATTTCATCATTTCAATCATTTTAAATCAACAGTCCCAACCGTTTTACAATGTAATCTAAACTTATTTTGAAACTGTTTGATTTCAAAATAAGTTAACAAAACAAAAGATCAACAAAACGCCATTAAAATATTTATCTTATAGCGAGCAAGTCACGATCGGATGGTATCAAGAGTTTGAAACGTTCTCCTGCTGAACAAACAATAAAATATCTGGCATATTGAATCTGTTTGTTTAGTTATTGTTTGTCTGTCGAAATTTAATAAGAGCTAAATGCTTTTCATCTCGATAAATTATGTAGGGTACCGCGAAACATATGGCTGTCTCTATTTTTTATATTGCATCCATATTCTTATGTGACTATACATCATGGAATCTCTGAGACGAATTCTAGTTAACATGCATCTAGTGATCTGGCCATATCTATTCGTAATGGCTATGGGAAGAAAATGTGGCTAAATTCAATGCCCAAGATACCTAAGATTAGTCTGAACATAAAACAACTTCCTTGCCATCCGAAAGATAAATTATATGTGAACCATAAGTTATTGCTGCCACATATAGCCGGATATAATTCTTATGTTAGTAACGTAATAAATATGGAGGAGGGTCGTACAAGAGGTCGTTAGAAGCGCAATTCGCAGGCTGCGTGGGTGGCACACTTCCCTTAGAACGGCTAAGTAAACCGACACATAAAGAGACAGATCTAAATGAAAGCAAAACATTGCTGGTGGAACCGTAAGTAGAACTAATATGTTCTACTTACGGTTCGTGTTTATAGTCTAAACAAGAATGTATAACATATGATATGTATATTGGAGATAACTGGGCTGTAAGCCGGAAAAAGTACACTTGCCAGGGGGTGCAATTCTGCAGCCTTATATCCACCAGTATTTTGAGTCTGATATCATATAGGTCCACCTTTCAGGATGCGTCCTACACTATGTCTTCGTGGTACATTCTGGAAACTGTACATAAAGTATTTGGATAAAACATTGTATATCTTAGATTTTTTTAGTACATCACCGTTCCTACAATTCTTCAGTAGTTCTCCACAATTAGGTCTGTAAAGTCTTGAAATATTTCTCTAGTTACCCTAATCTAAAGCAATAAGAGCTCTTTAACCCCAATTTTAACCGTTACAAAGCACGCACTAGATAAATTAAAGGATTAACTAACTGATTTCCATCGAATTGTAGAACTGTTCCTAGTTACCAAGACTGTTTAAATAATGGTAAGTATATCGATTGAGGCTGAGGCGATCCGAGCCTAAGTACCTATACTAAAGATCTCCAAGTAAGTATCTTGAACCCGTTCAGTTCCAACTAGCTGAAACAAATAGAGCTTTTCAATCTACACTTGAAACTATGTTATATGAATACTTAGGCCCGTATTAATAAATCGATCTCGCTATTGGTTTTAAGACAGTTATCATGTGAGATGGTATTAAGTCGTGATCATGATCTTAAGATCGACGCTTACGTCTATCATACATAATTAAGAGCTAGGACTCAACGACAACAAGCACAAGTAGTAATGAAAAGAAAAATGTGAGGTAAATCAGTTTTGTCGCCTTCTCCCTATCAATTAAGAAACAGAAGGAGCGACTTTGTCCGACATAATCCGTGACAAAAGTAGTCTTAGGTCTGCGTGTTAGAAGTCGACATTACTTATTACAAGCCTCAGAATATACAACAATGACGATAGCATTTGCGTCATTTGACGAAGCGCACGTTAGTAAACTGTCTCTCTAACCTCATGCGTAGCCGTTACGGTTAACACACTAGCTTGAGCCTAATTGTGTAATATCTCGATTCTCGATTGATCGGGACGATACCGTATCGATTATAGCGAACAATGGCCCGTTGCTATGCGGCTGTCTGGCTTCGCACACGTAAGACACATAACACTCGATTGTGGTCATTCGCACGATGTCATTGTTTTCTTTTTTAACTGAATCGATTGAATAATTTGCGGGTAATGTCACGAAATAGCTGTTGATGGTGAGGTAAACTTTCCTTTCACGTACAGTATTATGAAAGTGTGTAAATTAGAGAAATGATGCAGTGTCTTCAAGAGGTTTAATAAAATCAAAATGTAAGGTGTTTTAATAAAACAAGCTTTGGGATTCTGCAGTACAGGTTTAGATTTGTCAAAGTTAAAGCGATTGCCTTGGACGAATTTTCTATGAAAAGATTTTCTTTGTCTTTATTCTGCATACCAAACTTTGTTAGTATAATCTATTCTTTAATTTTCTATAAGATCGGCCTCAAGAGACGAATACTGGTATATTATGGCGGCTTTGCAGCAAGAGAGACTGGTTCGTAGTGGTATTCGTTTTGGTGGTGCTATTAAAAAAGTTAGAAATAAAACAACGAATATTTAATACCATCTGAGACTACAATTTGATACTTTTGGATGGTCTCACCTAACTTGATCAAAAATATCGTAAAAACTACGAAACCCCGGTGAGGAAGTCTCTCATGGCGTGGAACAATGCTGATGACGCCACCAGACATCTTTACGGCATCTCCGCGATACCGGTGGGCAATTATCGACGACGAGGTCATGGCGTAAGATGTACCATGACCAGGGTTGCCAATGATTTTATCTAACTATAGATTTTATTTTTCAGAAGACGACGCATTTTGGTGACCAGACATAAGATGTCTTTTAATATTAGAATGCGATTTTCTAGTTTGCTAGTTTTAAAATGACGCAGCTGGATATTTTATTTAGAAATGCCGTGAGTTCAGGATAGAATTATTGACACATACCTATAAAGGACCTCCAAAGTAAACAGTTTGTCTAGCTAGTTACTCATTTTACATACATAGTTCCAGTTTACTGCGTACAACGAAAAAAGGTCTATCACCGGGCAATAAAGTCGACTAGACATATCGACGCGGGGCATCCATCGCTTACGATGAGTCACCGTCACGATAGGGCATCCCGAATCCAACTAGTCGTGGGGTAGAGTTGCAAGTATGCGTTGTAGACATAATGTATGCGTGACAACCCTAGCTACGCATAGCCAGACGGATTGACGCGACGCGCGTCCGCTAGATGACTCATCGAAAGCTTGTTGCGATGGGGCGGCCGTTGAGCTGTAATTCGTGGGGTGTAGGCCAATCTTTATGTGGCTCGCTATATGTGATAAGTATCTACATACTTATAAATAAATTTTAAGAGACCTTTTTATACAGCTTGTATAACTTAATTAAATGTAGCCCCATGTATGATAACCAAAAGGGTTGAAATGACTTAAAAAATACTCGATTATGAGTCATTAAAATGTCAACTGTTCTCAAACCTTTTGTTACAGACGCTCTTATATTTGAGTTAATATTAGTTTCAGTCAGTTTCCTTTCTATTCATAACAATTTATGAACACAGATTTATTTTCTCTACAGCTAAATACTCGAAAGAAACTCAAGTATGAGAACTGCTTAGTTATGACACGCTATACGGATAAATAACACGTATCGACGCCTCAATCGAACTTAAACAGCTATTAGTGGAACCTTTAAGAGTAGCACTTATAAGTGCTATACATCAAATGAATCAGATCCAACTATATGCTACACAATACCTGTCGGCAGGGTGTTCAACATTTATATTTTTGGCCAGCGTATTTTTAACCACCATGGCTCACAGAATGGTGGATACCTCATAACTGATAGATGGGGAGGCCAGCGTGCAATTCGTGTATTTGCACGAGCGTCGTCCAAACCTAGTAGATTCGGTAGATGGCATGATAGGTAGAATACATTGTTCTAGATGTTTCCACTTTCAGCGGTGGGGGAAGGGTATACATGACTTTTTTTTTTTTAATAAAAATCAATGACATAAAAATACTCAAGCGTGTCAGATATTGATACTTTTCATGCTCCAACATGATAAAATGAAAAAAAAAATACTCGAGCGCGCCAGATTTTGTAAGCATCTATAGGCTACGGTAACTGCTTAAAATCGGGCGGGCCGTACGCTTTTTAGCCACCGCAGTCCTATATTTAAAAAAAAAACTAAGTGGGTGAAACAGTGAAACTTCCAGATGCTCCCATTTCTTAGACTGACGATCAAATTAGCATAATTGACACTTTTGACACTTCTTAGCTAGTAATGAATTCCCCTTATCTTAATCTGACGAGTTCGAGTATTTTAAGATGGTCTATTTTTTTTTAGGTTCCTCTGAGCGAACCCACCAATATTAAGGGCTCATAATTTCTTGAGGTTCTTATCAATATGTAAGCTATCTCCCTTATCTTAATCTGACGCGCTCGTGTAAATCCAGAACCCCCTTCTACGGCTCCCCATCTATGAATGACCTTATGGGGCGTCAGTATAATACACGGACGAGTTTCTTTCGACGAAATAAAACTATTAATATAATGTAGTTCACTGAAATGGCGGAGGTTGATTTATTTTTAGAATTTTCAACCATTAACCTAAAAGGCTTTGATCTAATTCATTTCTAAACTGGTGTTAGGACGTATACCTACCTAATAATGTGTGTTGTTTCAATGTAAAAGATATATAAAGCTATTTTTCGTTAAGTCTTTACGACTAGACATACTACAGCGATTTTAATTAAAGCTCTATTTTAATGAAGGCTCATAAGCTTTGCATTTTGCTTTCGCCTGAAACAAAATTCGGGCGCCTTAGCAATTTTCACTAACCTTTTGAGCCCTATTACCAATTTAGCAAATGAGATAGGGATTAGGATAGTTTTTCTTTAAATATATTTACTAAGCTCAATACACATTTATTACAGAATTTTTAAATATCGCCAGACTAATCTACCAACTGTATGGTCCCAAACTAAGCAACGCTTGTGCTATTGCTACCATACAATGGACTGGGGGCGATCCCAGTGACACCCGACCAGGGAAAATTATGATAAGGCCAAAATTTGCTTCCGGCGGGAATCGAAACCGTAACCCAATGTGGATGCACGTAAGTAGTCGACGGTAAATCAATGTAGTTAAATCATATCTCAACCACAGATTCCAGCAAAGTAGTCATGTATTTTTCAGCACCAAAAATATCAATTCCATTTTTCCTTTTTCCATTTTTTTTTTTTTTTCCATTTTTTTTTTTTCCTCCACAATGTGGTGGTGTATGGCCACTCAAGCCTCTGACTACCCCCGAACGGGGATAAAAGTCGTGACGTTACAATAATTTTTCCTACCCCATTTTCTTTATGCAAAACAAGCGCACAGCGAGTTTCACCTGCGTCCCGAGGCAGGAGGCACTGACCCGATTTCAGTGAAATGACTTCCCCAGGGAAATATTACATGGAAAGCACTCGTAATTATTGTGAAAAATCTTTTAAAAGCGGAACTTTAATATATCACTATACACGTTTCGCAGCCTTTTTTCAAATTCGTCGATAAAAAGACCATATTATATACCTCTTACATTTCCGCATAGCCTCTAGGCCCGGATAAATAAATCGATCTCAAGATTGAGATCGAACTTGAGATGCTGTTTTTGATAGATGTTCCATACATTAAACGTCAAAACTGTTTCTTAAGACCGATCTCAACTTTGAGATAGATTTATTAATACGGGCCTAAACAAGTAATTACTTATTCTTAAGTAAATTCTAATCATAAAACCTTTTTGAGCTTTTGACAGATTCTCTAGATATTGTTATATTGCACGGAAAGTATGTCAAAACCAGAGTTGCAAAAAACAGGAAATTTAAAATGAAAACTCTTTAAAACGTGTTTAAATCATTGTTTAAAACATTGATTTAAATCAGAAGAAATAAATCACCGTGTTTAAAACATGTGTTAAATGATTAAAACATGTTTTAAACACGGTGTTAAAACAAGGTGATTTTTTTGTAACAACCCTGGTCAAAACGGGATTGTGGAACAGGTTTTTACTTAGAATTTACTTACAACAAGTAATCACTTGTTTATAGATACGGAACGGTTGTAGACAATAGTCTTGCATACATGGCCGGATTTGAACATCCGACATCATCATATTGTGTCCGACAATGAAAAAGGGAATAGAATTTGTCTTACGGGATCTTTCAGCTGTCTTACCAATTCCGCACCAGTAAAAGCAGGCATGAATTACCTGTAACATAAAAAAATACTCATGAGTCACGTAACTCCCTTTCACTAAACCCACCAACCCTTTGAACCGTTCCCGTTTACTAATACCAAACATCCGCATTGGCGGCGTTTTTATCGCCAAAACATCTGAACTAGCGTGCGATGTAAAAATAACCGTAAAAAGTATATAAATAACTCAAACGGTTTACGTAAACGGCCACGTGGAATACGCACGTACCATAATTAGAGCTATTTAAAATATACGACACGTTACATTTGTATACGGCGATATGTGTGGTTCAATTAACAAAGATTTTATGTTATGACCTATTAATTAACGCTGGCAGTCGTAAAAATAATTATTTCACGTACTTATTAATAGTTGCATGCTAATAGAGGAGAGAAAAACGTTTAACGTTTTACAGCCGTACTACGAACTAAATTAAAACGCGGTTTGATTGAATACTTGGCTAGCTACACTGTTGCTAATTTCGTTGGCTACAAATTACGACTTAATTCTATTTGACACCATTAAAAATATCGCTGTCTAGCTCATGGATGACGACCATGAAAAGGACGGCAATAAACTTCGTTTAATCAAGTTTATTTACAAACAGCATTAGCTTAGTATACATTATAAAATGTATCCCTAAACCTATATAGTAATAATTTTTACTCAAAAAAGTTTATAATGTTGTTATTATTTCACAAACCTTTTTCGAGCAAAATCGGATGTGTCGTACTGCAAGAGCTACATGACATACAATGTATTATTACCCCGTATTATCGTCATTATATTGCTGTTATTTGACCGTTGCCATGGAAACGTAACAAACAGGTATGTTTATGGTTCGTTAAAAATCAGATTGACGGTTAAAACGAGTAGGTCGTGCCGTTGCCATGGAAACGTAAACAGAGAAAATACACAACTATAGTATATAGTTCGTAATAATATAAATATAATTGTATTAATTTTTATACCCACTTGGATAGTTTTGTTTAAACTAATAGTCGCATTTTTGAGTAAAGCACTATACAAGCCTTGGTCTCTAATGAGTGTACTGCTGACCACGCTATACTGGCTTCAAGCTAAGCTTCGCTACGCTCACGGCCTCCAAGCTTCGTCATCATAGCTACCCTTGCTGGCCGCGCTATAAAGCTTTATTTTAGCTTGTCCATCAAGGGTTGCAATGCTGACCGCACTGTGGAGGCCTGGAGCTGCGCTGCGCCGCGCTTTTGCCCATCAACAACGCGGTCAACAACACACTCATTAGAGACCGCAGCAGTAATGTACTATAAAAACATATGTAACATTGTTGTCTTGGTGATACTATTAAGAGGCCTACGTCTTGTTTGTAGATAAAATGCTAAAATAACAGAAGAACCTGCAGATACTATGTAACAGGTGTTTCTGAAAGCAGGTGTCGCGAACGGCCCGACAGATTCTAATATTTCCGCAAGAATTCGGAGGCGCGGCGTATCGGGCGTTGTTCCAACTAACGGATGCTATAGGTTTATTTTTAGTTAGAACGTTATCAATATACAGTCAAGCAAGACTAAAAGGAAAAGTCAAACATTTGATACGTTACTCTTTCTAGGTCGCACTATCCCCTAGCCTGAGTGACGTCCAAATACTTAGAAACATCAATATTATTATCATGATCGTTACAACCAAGCTAGTGATAATCTGATCTAAAAACTATAATTCTAGAATATTCAATTACATTTAAGATTCTACGTCCTTCATTGCTCTTGTTTCTAGGAGCAAGCGTTTAAAGCAGGTTCAAAGTGACTTTGATCGCTGCGTGTTGAGTTCAAAGTTTGAACCCAGCGTAATACTAAGTAATTTTTAGTATATGAATAATCTATCAACAAACATATATTACCATGCACTCCGTTTTTACTTAAATCTATAGTGACTGTACAAATAGCATAATATCGTTTGTATTGTCGCCTGCCGGCTCACACGTGAGACAGAACGTGTCGATGGAACGTGCGGAAGACGATGTGAACTTCGAGCTTTTATTTTCAATTTACGTTATTTTTGTAGTCACAACACACTAATCGATTGAGTGGGTGAACACTTGTTATTTCAAACAGCTGACTGCTATTTAGAAAATACCAAATTGTTACCAATACCGAGGCCAAAATATTCAGCTAATCGCCACAAAACTCTTTTGTTTGTAATCGCTAACATATTGGTGGTGAATTCTCTACGTTGACAATCTAATAAGAGGCAGTTACGTCCAACCATCAATTACTGCTCGCGGAAAAGTCCTACACCACGGACTGTGGATTAATAATTATGGAGAACAAAATACAACATAAACTAATCTGTAACCCTATAATCCTTCCATACAATACATCGGTTTTAAATTTCGAAATTCCAATTGCGAAATTGTGTTCCGTAAAATTGGGTTCCGAATCGGACGCCGCGGCGCTAAGAGCTCTCATAACTTGGAAATGTAGCAAACAGCCATTAAAACTGCCACCGGCATCCGTCTGCGAGTAATTAATGAAGTTTGCGATTTCGCCACGAGGAGCCAAGTTATACCTTAAGCTGTATTATAATACTAGTATACCTACTCGCTAGGAATCTGACGTTCATAAGTTATATCCTCTGGGAGAATCATAGCAAAATTATTCCTTTGAAGATTGTTCAATAATTGTCGAGGCTGATAACTTTCCGCTGCATATAAATTAGGTGTTTTATCATACAGATTTAATTTGACCTCAAGTTGTATCACTTTCAGGGGTAAACTAACGTAGAAAGTTAGATACACAAAACAACGGAATACTGATATAATACTAATCTGATGGCACCATCCAATTGCTTTTGATGGTACAAATATTCTGAGTCTATAAATAGTACACGTCATGAGTTTTCGCGGGCAGAACCCTTTCTCTCATGTATAGTAGATGCTGCTGCAACGTACGCCAACGAATTCATTAGTGAAAACAATTATTTGGCAGGAAGTCCAAAATGTGTTGAAGGACAGTGTTTGTTGGCAATGTACCATTTGAAATTGCGATGAAAGGAATCTTATTTCAAGGTAAAAGAAAATTTGTAAAGTAAAAACTGCCTAGCAGTCTACTAACAGCTATGGCAAAGCGCTGAGAATATTATGAACAAATCGAATTCAGTTATTTTCACAAACGAAAACTTTTTCATACACTGATATAGGGAAGGTCCCCCATCACATAACACATTCAAACGAAACTAATATCTATCAATCCTTAGATTCTCACACACAACGCCACCCGTGTGGAAAATAAGACGATTAGTTCCGTGCGGAGTAGGTACAAAGTTATAACTCCTTTCGTAGCGAGACCTTTACAAGTTACAAGTAAGTATTAAATTCCAAAACATCAAGTAACTTAACACTAATGGTACCAGCTGGTGGAAAGAAATTTATCTTCCAACTTGAAGGTTCTTCTCCGCTAAGGGTTTCGCTAAAAACTTGTTAAGTGGAATACTTCTTGGGAAATAACGTCGTTAGAAAAGGATCTGCAAAGTTTGATGCATGACATACATACATTATGATATTTTTGGGTGAGATAGGAGGTATTAGGACCGTGGCATATTTTGTTTAAACAAAGATGAATTTTGTTGTGTTAATAGCAATATTTGCAACACTTCATCAATTTATCTTTAATATTAACTTATTCTTCAATAATTTTCACTGCATTACACAACGAAATAGTCTTAGAAAATGTACGGTACTATGACAGGATCAGAGGGCCTACTCTGTTTCAAACGAAAACGAAGTTTCGGACGAAATTCGCGTATTTCCTACTACGTTTCTCATTGATTCAGACATTTCTTACGAACGAAAATTGCTTGACGTCTTCGTCGTCGGCGAATCTAAACGTCTAACAATTTTCGTTCGTAAGAAATGTAGGAATCAATGAGAAACGTAGTAGGAAATACGCGAATTTCGTCCGAAATTTCGTTTTCGTTTGAAACAGAGTAGGCCCTCTGCTTTCGTCGCTATACAATTGGTATTCATTTAAATATTTCCTACATCCCTCTGTCGTCCTATTTCCACGGATCCGTCCGGGCCGCGGCCGTGAGACACCTAGTCTATATATACCGGCGCCATACTTATCAGGAGACGAACTCAAGTACACGGTCTAGGTCAGCTAATAACGTTTGTAGGTGCAAGGTCGCACCATGGCGACGGGATAATTTGTTATATTAGATCATGTCTGTAGGAGTCTTTGGAACTCGGAAGCTTATCTGAGCTTTGTGCGTGTCAGGCGCTACATTGAAGAGCATTTTACTATGATTTATCATTGTTGGTACTCGGGTACATGAAAAGTTTTCTTGAAAAGCTGGTTGATTAAAGGTCAACGCTCACCTAACGCCTCCGCACCCGACCAGCACCGCTTGCCGCTCGGCGTCCACTCGTCGCCTGGTGGTCCGCGGGCGGACGCTGCTTTTACACCATTGGCTAGGAATAAATAGCCAAAAGCAATTTTATAATTATTTAATTAAATTTAGATGAATGCACGTTACATAATTTTAGTACACTGACAGACGGACCATTGACAATCACTGTTATGTTTTTTATTATAAACATAAATTGGCCCCAGAATATTGGTCCCTAACCTAGTACAAGTACTTGAGTACCTTAACAATAACAAAAGGTTAAATGAACAAAAACAAGAATCTACTTATAATATAAAGTAACAATTGGTCTCTTAACTAAATGAACATAAATAACAACTTTCTAATTATAACATAAGATAATTGATGTTATCAATCATATATAGGTAATACTGATATTTTATTGATCGCCCTTAAATGTGTGGACCCACTTTTAGTTTTTACTTCGACAGCCCTAACCAACCCGTCCTTGCCAGGCAATGTTTTAACTACTCTAGCTACTGGCCAGTGCAAGGGAGCCAACAGATTCTCGCTTAACAACAACACTAACATGCCTTCCTGTATGTCAGGATGCTTTGCGAACCACTTGGGTCGACACATTTGCTGAGACAAATAGCTTTTACTCCATCCACGCCAAAAATCCTGCTGAACCTTAGTACATTTCCTCCAAAACCGTAAAGCATTAGACTCAGTATTTATTTGAGGCTCAGGAAATGCCGTCAAAGGTTGCTGTATTAAAAAATGACCAGGAGTTAAGAAGGTGAAATCTGAAGTATCACTAGAGAATGAAGTAATAGGCCTCGAGTTCAACACTGCTTCAACTTGCACAATAATTGTATTAAATTGCTCATAGGTTAAAAGTAACTTTCCTATTACTCTTTTAAAGTGGTACTTTGCAGACTTCACTGCCGCTTCCCATAGTCCACCCCATGTGGGGGAATAGCTTGGAATAAACTTAAAATCTATCTTATTCATATTGCAATAATCAATTACTGCACTTTGATGTGCCTGAGATTTACATAAGTTATATAGTTGTCTTAGTTGGTTATTGGCGCCTCTAAACGTGCTAGCATTATCACAATATACTGAATGCGGCAAGCCACGCCTAGAAATAAACCGCTTAAAAGCCGCTAAGAAACTTTCCGTTAACAAATCAGACACCAGTTCTAAATGTACACACTTAGTTATAAAACAAACAAAAACACATACATATCCCTTGGTAACAACTGACCGCCTCAAGTTGGACTGCTTTATGTCAAACGGACCGCAATAATCCATTCCAACCTTGTTGAAAGGACGGTCTGGAACAACCCTATCCCGCGGCAATGATGACATTAATTGCAATGCTTTTTGAGCTCTAAACTTATGACAAGTAACACATTTATTAATGACACTTTTAACAGCTACTGTAGCGCTCAAAATATAATATTTTTGACTTAGACTAGACTGTGTTAGTTTTAGCCCTGCATGCAGCAATGCCCAGTGCTCTTGACGAATAATTAAAGTTGTTACATTACAAGTTTTTGGCAAAATTATTGGATGTTTCTGACCAAATGAAATATTGGCATTTTCCAATCTTCCACCCACTCTCATTACACCTTCACTATCTATAAAGGGATACAATTTCTTCAAATTAGAACTGACTTCTTTACCTTTCTTTAACAACACAATTTCGTCTGAAAAATGTAAGGATTGTATATGTTTAACAATCACTTGCATTGCGCTTCTATATTCATTTACATTTAATTGCTTGGATACATTACGATCCTCTTTTTTCAAACGACAATGTTTTACAAATCGCAATATGTAACAGGTGACACGTTGAAGTTTAATCATTGATGAAAATTTTGATATGGGTAGCCATTCTTCATTTACATGACAATTGACTGATTGTTCGCAGTCCATCTTATCATCACTTACATTTACACTAACATCTTTAGCACAAAATTGTTTTGGCGAATAATTGACCACTTTTAACTCTGGCGGACCATGCCACCATAATATATTAGAACAGAGCTCTGAAGGCATTAGCCCCCTCGATAAACAGTCTGCAGGATTGCTAACTCCGCTCACATGAGACCATATGCAATTACTGGTTTGCTTATTTATTAATACGGTTCTATTTCTGACATAAATATCTTTAGCGGGAGGATTTAGCACCCAACAGAGTGCTATCTGTGAGTCACTAAACAATATTTGATTATCAAATGACTGATGGCTTAAAATGGCACTTATTTTAGTGTATAGTTTGGCCAACAATAAACATGCGTTTAATTCTAACCTAGGCATGGTTGGTTTAGACTTCAATGGTACAATTCTCGACTTACTACAAAGTAACTTTACAGATACAACATTATTTTTGACTGCTCTTATATAAATGCAAGCTCCATATGCAATATTCGAGGCGTCACAGTAACCAATAAGCTGTGTACAATCGGCCTTACTTACCAATACTTGACGGCCTACTTGAATGAGATCCATTTTTTTTAAATCACGAACAAATAAATTCCAAGGTATTAAAAACTCATCAGGTAACCTGGTGTCCCACTTAACATTCAATCGCCATATCTTTTGCATGAAAGCAATTTAGCACGTGTAACAACAGGACCAGCCAATCCCAAAGGGTCAAAAAAGGTTCCTATGAAACTTAAAACGCTACGCTTAGTCCATGCATCATCATTATATATCTGGCCACAAGGTGGCAAAATTAAGAATTGATCAGAATTGATATTTAAAGAGAGGCCTAAAGCTTTAACTGTCAACTCAGCACTGGTCAGATCCCTTTCCTGAAAGTATTGTTGACTCGCTGGAATCTCTGACAGTATATCAGGATGACTCGCACACCACTTATGGAGTTTAAAACCGCCCAACTCAGTTAGCCTTGCCAGCTCTTCACAAATCGCCCTGGCACCTTCAATTGTGGCGGACCCGAACAAACAATCATCAACATAGCTGTCATTTACTAATACCTGAGCCGCCAATGGATATTGCTTGCCAAACCGATGAGCCAACTCAATGAGGCATCGTATAGCAAGGAAACTGGAGCTGGTTACCCCATATGTGACGGTCTCCAACTGCAGACATGCCAAAGCATCCTCTAAATTTTCCTTCCATAATATAAGCTGTAGGTGAGTCTGAGCAGGGTCTATACGCACTTGCCGATACATTTGCCTGATATCTGTCATCACCACGTATTTGTGTGTGCGAAATAAAATTAGAATATCAAATAAATCTTTTTGTACTACAGGCCCTGCATATAACATATCGTTTAAACTGATGTTTAAATTTGTTTTAGCACTGGCATCGAAAACCGTTCTGAGCTTTGTTGTCACACTACTTTCTTTGAGTACCGCATGATGTGGTAAGAAATAACAACGCTCAAAAGGCTTTTCCAGCATAAATAAATCAACTTTCTTTGCATGACCTAAGGCCACATATTCATTTATAAATTTAGTGTACTCTATCTTTAATTTCGGATGTTTTGCAAATTTCCTGCATAAACAATTTAACCGCTGCAGTGCTATATTGAATGAGTCTCCTAATACGATCTCTTCTATTGGCACTTTTAGTGGCAAACTTACTTGAAACCTGTTATTCACTAGTTTGACAGATTTTT
This sequence comes from Drymonia ruficornis, assembly GCA_947859195.1. Classification (NCBI taxonomy): domain Eukaryota; kingdom Metazoa; phylum Arthropoda; class Insecta; order Lepidoptera; family Notodontidae; genus Drymonia; species Drymonia ruficornis. The sequence goes on from OX401923.1 coordinate 9,695,742, forward strand.
TAAATTCTACCTCGCACACATGTTGTGTTGCTGTACCTTCATTCAAGATATCAGGAATATGCTGCTCCTCCCAGAATTTCTGAAGGATGAAGTCAACTCTGTCCTCATTGGCTACATGCAGTACAACACCTTCCTCTGGGAAGTGTTGTAACGACAGAGATACACTATCCAATTGAACTTTGCCAGATACTATGTATCCCAATTTTGTAGCTAACAAATATAATTGACTGCCTGGCAATTCGAGCTTATCTGGCAGCAGTATTTTAAAGAATACATCGGCTGATACCAAAAAAGACATTTCACCTGGATTGTTATAATCGTTGTCGGCTAATTGGATTGTATCTGGGATCTCCGCGCCACGAAGCTGAAACTTGTTCTGAGGTAGATATGTAGTAATGTTGTCTACCACAGAAAATAATACTTTGCAGCTGTAACTGTCGTGTCTCGAAGTTATAGATAATTCTACAGCCCTGGCAATATGTTTTTTCTTCTGGCCTAGAGCTGTAATGTTTACATTATGGTCAAAAGATGGAACATCCAATTCTTTTACTAAACCTGAGCTTATAAATGAGACTTGGCTGCCACTGTCCACCAGGCCACGTGCAGTGACCATTGATCCACTTTTGGTTCTAAACTTGACCTTAACAGTTGGCAACACAATCATACTGGTGTCTACCAAACGGCCTATAGAGTTTGCAATGTTACACACAGGTTCCTCAATGTGTAACAGTGAATTATGTTCCTTGCTTTTGCAGAATGAACATTTAAAATGGAAGTGGCATTTCTTTGCGTGTGCATTAAGACAGATCGGACATAAGCTAGACTTGTTAACAACATCAAGCCTCTCCTGTACACTCAGAGCTTTAAACTTGTTGCAAGCAAATATTTTATGACTGGGATCTTCACAATATCTACAACTCCCTACTTTATTATTGGAAACATTGGCCAAGTTGGCAGATTTTGTGAAGTTGTACTTATTGATAGTCTTACCAGCTGATGCGTATGATTCTTCAAAACTAATGGCTCTATTCTCTAAATAATCAAACAGATCTTCAATAGTAGGCAGCTTTGCGTTATCACGATCAGCATGATATGCCCTGCAAGAAAATGTGTCCAATTTACGTAACAAAATAGGAATTATCACCATATCCCAATGCTGAGTTTGCTGCTTTAAGCTTGTCAACGCACCTAAATGCTGTCTGAAAACAGACACTACCTGTCTAAGTTCTGCAGAACCACCCTTTGACATGGGCTGATAGTCTAATAATGCGTTTACGTGATGAGTTATTAATAAACATGAGTTATCATAACGATTCTTAAGTAACTTTAACGCTTGACTATATGACTCATTGACTAATGGCAGCCCATCTATTAATGTTAGAGCACTACCTTTCAAATACTTCTTAAAATAACATAACTTTTGAACAGATGACAAACTTTCATTATTGCCCACAACCGCCATGAATAAATCTATGAACGGTCTGTATGCCGTGATGTCCTGCCCGTCGAAGCTGGGTATGTCGAGCTGCGGCAGCTTACTACGGTTGTGGGTGCTGCTTCCTTCCATCTGCGCCTTAGCTTCGGGTGGCGGCGCCTCCGCACGCCGCAGCACACTCCGCAACTCCGCCATAACATTGTAGAACCGGTCTTCCGTTGTGTCTTCTTCAGCAGCCTCGGTATCTGTGAGTAACATTAGCTCCAAGACTTTCTCTTTATATATTTCGAAGCTTTTTGTCACCTCCTCTATTCTAATTTGAACGCCTTCTTTGTCGATAAGTAGCTGCTTCTTCTGCTCTGCTGCATACTTGCTCGCCCTCGTTAACTGGGCTTTGCACTGCCCTATTGCGGTGTTTGTTTTCTTGATCGCAACCGCCGTTGCCAAATCGGCGCCTTTCGCCGAAGTCATACCGCCGGTAGCTAATTATTATTATACAGCCCCTTTATAGATTGACTACGTACGACTTTGTAAGCTTCGATTTAATTATCTTCGTAACGGAAAGTTTTTTCAAAACAATGCAAGACGAGCGTATGACGTGCTCTGTCTAACAGCTGGCGAACGTGACGTGACACTGTCGTATTTGCTTGACGTTCTGTATTTTTACGATATGCCAACCGTAGCACGACCAAAAACTCGACGCGGCGGGATGTTTTATCTTGCTCTATCCCGTTGTCTCTGTCTCGCCTAGGCATGCAGTACGAATCAACAAAATGGCGACAATTCTGATGAAAATTACCGATGCAAAACGATTGGAAAATATGCTCCACGCACCCAATTCATTCATAAGAACGCTGATTGAGCACTCATGATAATTGAAGCTTCTCTTTTCTGCGTATAGGCCGCCGTTCACACCGATATTATTGATGAAAATTTTTCATTGCCTTTTGTTTTTCTGACGCGAGTTTTTTCCACGCGTAAAACATGTAAAAGCTAATGATCTGCTTGTAATTCACTGATTCCATTGTTTCGGCACCATTTTGGCTAGGAATAAATAGCCAAAAGCAATTTTATAATTATTTAATTAAATTTAGATGAATGCACGTTACATAATTTTAGTACACTGACAGACGGACCATTGACAATCACTGTTATGTTTTTTATTATAAACAACCATAAACGTTACGTGATCGCCCAGTGGACCGCGCGTGGTCAACGAGTGAACGCCGCGCGGTCAGCGCGTGGTCCACTTATTTCCGGTTCAGTTAGTGGACGCTGAGCGGCGAGGCGGTGCTGGTCGGGTGCGGAGGCGTTAGATGAGCGTTGACCTTAAAGCTCCAAGAGTTAGGTGCTCCATCCAAAACCATTTCATTGTTTTGAGATTGTTCGGACGTGCTTAGCTGATGTAACGTCGAGTCAATGCACATTATATGGATCAAACAATAACTCTCCTCGTGACTTGAGACGACTACGCAAAAGTGACTGTTTTGTAATTAAAATAGAAATGTCTTCATCACTTGCTCATTATTCCGGGAAACTCAAGATATTGACGCAAAGGTCGTCGTGAGCACACTTTACAGAGTGATTTCTTGAATCAACATTGTTCAACAGTATTTGCGAAAAGCGAAATTACTCGAACCATAATTTTCTTGTAATTTCTCACTGAGTATCTGAAAGCCACGAATAAAATAAACGGTTTACTCCAGAAAGTATTTACCATCTCTTCGTTCAGTAAATAAAAGCTCCGAGTGAAGTCTAAATATTACCGCTAGTGCTAACTATGTGAGTTATGCAGCGTACTATGCCTGCAAAAAAAAATCTAACTATTCTACTGCCATACGGGCTGAAGAAAACAAATCAGAGTCTTAAAGATTAGACTGACGAGCAGCACTTACGACAAAGCTGTCTCCTCACCTTGAGATGCCTTTGACCCCATGTCCTCCAATTCAACGCACTCAGTGTGATATTTTTTCAATCATAAATCTCCGCTTTCTATTTTATATTTTCAACGCTAAAACGTCATTTAAGGTTAACGAGGGTCCGATAAAAATAAACCGACCGAAAGAATTGTAACTGGAAAATTTTACTTTGGGTCGTTTCTGATACAATTATCTGATGAAATATTGAACAATGCCTAGAATTTTCCTTGTCATTCTCAATTTGGAGAATCTTGATAATATTTTGCAGGGTTGCTTTAACAGTTCATTAACTCCTTTGCTGTAAGAGTTTTCCTTTATCTCTATAATATTCTGTATTCGATAAACATTTGTTAGTAACTATAGGTACCTTTTAACAATTCCAGATAAAAATCCCTACCCGCTGCTCCGAAAGAAGCACCACCAGCACACATTGTAATGACCAATTAACAAACCCCATAATCAATTAAGCCGAGGCATACCTTTAAAATGCCGTTTTAATTGCTAGCTCTCATTTGTCACCGACCAATTAACGCCTACCATATTAACCATGTATGAATGAACGCTTCGTTATTTTTAACCTTTGGGTCCATGATTCATGGTTTGAGGGACAGAATACTGAATGATATTCTGAGAATAGTTGAGTGTGATCAGATTACGATTGTTTCTTCGTTTTCCTGCTACGCGTTCTATGTATGCATACAAACAATAGCATACACTATTTCGTGCTTCTATTGTAATATGCTAATTCACACCCTCTCTGCGTAAGAGATAAAGATATAACATTGAGAGAGTCAAATTTAAGATCCTTCAAAATATGTTAGTCATATGCGCTATACGCCTGAAAATTCTCTACGTCATGCCTTATGCTATCAGGCGTTTATTTTAGTGCCTTTTTTCCGGCGCGTCTGCCTCCTCTCCTAAGTACCCTAACATTAAATCCACATCTAAGGGATTAATATGAGTAGTTCTAAGCTTGCGCATATTATCACAAGAAACAACAGTAGGTTGACGTAGATTGATGACGATTACATCGTCTTGACCCCACTCTGGCGTTCATCGATCTCACAAGCGATGATTCAAGTTCATGATTCAGATCAAAAATATCTGATCCCACGTGAATATCACGGGCGGGACGTGCGTCGCGTCATACAAAACGCACGGCGCCAGACAACACCATGATACAGAAAACGACCATGACCTAATTCGTTTATAGGATGATTTACAGGTTGACGAGAACTAAAGCACTGATAGCGCGGAATCAATCAATTTGCTGATTCGGTGCATTAGAAAAGACCTTAATCAGTTTGAAGACTCTTAAATCTATTTTACTGTTAGCAGTACTAAAGATCAATGCGAAACTATATTTAATCAAGATTTGACCCAAATCAGAATACATACTTAGTTTGACTTGAAACTTAAAAAAATCAATCTACCTAGACTTAATTTTCTCCATACTGGTGATGGTCGCGGGAATCCGCTGGATGCGGGTAGCGCAAGACCGGTCATAGTGGCGAACCTTGGGGGAGGCCTATGTCCAGCAGTTAACGCCTTTCGGATCAGATGATGATGATGATGATGGTACGTAATGGTCTATTATAGAAATTGAGGAATCCTTCCTATCCCCACTAAACTAAGATCATTGCCGATGATCGGACGAGATCGTCGGATATGCGTGAGTAACTCATCGTTGTGGCAGTGAGTGAACTTGACCCAATTCGCTTTGGATATGGTAATGTAACGGGTTTTAGATACGGATACATTTTATCTAGAACACAGAATTGAACGTCTAGTTATGACAATATTAGCATTTAAACTTACTCTGTATCGATATTTATCCTTTTGCTCTAGTAATTTATATTGTTTTCGGTCTATTGCCTGAATCTTTATAATCTTGAAAGATGCTCTCGAATCTATCATAACCCTAAACAAGGAGTAAATAAAGTATGGAACGAAAACAAAAAGAAAACATCACAAGCCAAGCCATTATCGGAACAAAAGATGTGTAGAAAGGAATTCTCTATAAATCATCGCTCACCTAGGAGAAGAATAAGATTCATCCCGCACCATCAATCACGGGGGAAATGAACAATGGCTATTCGCGAGCATTAGCTATATTCCATAAAAATAATGTTTTGAATGCTTGTGTTGGATATTTTATTCGTATTACATGGTACCACAATGCTTTTAAAGGAAAATGCGTCTTTGCACCAAGCGCAATGTTATCAGTAGAGGAGACTGTAATACTACCCAGTTAAAGTATGTGTACAATGACAATTTACAAGAACTGAAAAAAACTCCAATCGTAGAAATAACATTCAATTCAATCCAAGGAAAGTAAGAGCAAGACGCTGTCAGCGCTGCATAAATGTTATGCAAATTAAAAAAAAACATATTTTTTATTACTTCATAAAATGCAGCATAAGACATTTCATGAATCAACACAAGCCAAAACACGTGTTTAGTCACGTTTCAGCAACCCGACATATTAAGATCAGACCAGAATCCATTTAAAAACGAAAGATATCACCAAGTCTTGGAACAAATCCAGTTGGTCTATTGCTAAGCACGGATGGATAGGATTTTGGCACGACCGCCGTGTTTGCATGCCCTGCCAGCCAACATATTTGAATACTCACCATTTGTGTACCCTCAGATATGAGATAAACCTTTAAAGCACAGTGATAAGGTTGAAAATACAACGCGATTTGGAGATATTGGTAATTTTGTTTGGACTCTATGCCAAGTTTGCTGAACGGCCACCCGGCAGCTGCTGTCACTTGTAGTAATATGTTATACGTATTAGCAATTATGTCAGCAACGATTTTCGTATTTTGGCAATACACATCACATACTATTTCTCTCGTTATTTAGTTAAGTATATTAACTTCTTTAACACGTCCACGAGTACCTATTATAATCTTTTAAGTGCAAGTATGTACACCTTTAGTAATAACATATCATTGAACATGTTAGTCCATAGTCCATACTCAATTATTCTTTTCCTTCTTATTTTCGATTTCAATTCTTAGATCCTTTGATGTTCAATAATAATGTCCCAGTACAAAGACAAACCTTCGAAAATGAGATTTTACCCTTGTATATCGTTATTGTAATACCGTATCTAATCAAAAGTTTCCCAAGCCGGTGGTGCGTTTCGATTATGGAAAGGTCAGACATGACTTAGTTAGTGTAAGAGAGATGGATGATGTTATACGTAAAGGTTACACATCAATAGTCGAATAGTAACATACCTACGCTATGTGCATACTGGAGGTCGTGAGGTCGCGTTACCCTACGCCTAAAAGGGATGACATAGATGAGTCCTACACACTATTACGAAGATTAAGATCTCAAGTATGTGGAAAGGTGAGTGAGATGAGGGTAGATGTGACATGAATATGGGACGAGACCTAGAGGTCTAGGAGGTATTATTTTGAACATAAAACAAAAGTGTGATACAAATAGCCACACGTTAAGTTTTAGAAGTGTTTTAAATACAAAAAAACCTGGAGCACTAAAAAGCCTGAAATAATATTTCTATTACCACCACTGCCTACCCCTTCGGGAAAATCAGGCGTGATGATGTGTTATCGAGTATTTGGGGTCGGTGCCAATCTATCTTCTTACTTTTATAGTAGGTAGACTCGGCATACCAAGATTGGCACTGACTCCAAATACTCGATAACACATCATCACGCCTGATTTTCCCGAAGGGGTAGGCAGTGGTGGTAATAGAAATATTATTTCAGGCTTTTTAGTGCTCCAGGTTTTTTTGAAGTCGGTTTTTATTTTTTTATAAAAATAATTTTATTTCATGATTTTTAGTGGCGCCATACAAACTTTATCACCCCAAATGACCCCTTTGGGGGGGGGACTTTTCCAAGATTTCAAAACAAAAGTTTCTTAGTTTATTATATGGAGTATACATACTAAGTTTCAAGTCAATCGGACACAAATATATTTTTCTACCGTACTTCTACCCCTAGTTTCCCCCTTTGGGGGTAGATTACCGAAATGATTTTTTTATGGGACCAAAACAACTTAGTCTCCTACCAAATAACAGTTTAAAAAGAAAAATTGGTTCATAAACGTTAGAGATAAACGGTAACTCTCCATACAAACTTCAACACCACGTTTTACCCCTTTGGGGGGGGATTTTTCCAAAATCCTGAAACATGAGTTTCATTATTTCTTATGCAAAATATACATATTAAGTTTCAAGTCAATCGGACAAAAAATTTTTTTTCATACGACCTTCACCCCCCAAAATTACCCCCTTAGGGGTTGATTCTAGGAATTATTTTTTTATGGGACCAACTTGGAGCTACGATCTACCGAACAGCAAAAGAATTTTTCAAATCGGTTCATAAATGCCGGAGAAATCGGTGAACATACATAAAAAAAAAAATAAAAAAAAAACATACCTACAGCCGAACATAGAACCTCCTCCTTTTATGAAGTCGGTTAAAAACAGCGCTTGAGTCATAAAAAGCTCAAGCTGCATCTAAAACACCTGACAGTCGATGACGACGTGAGCACCTGCCGCAGCTGCAATGCCAAACGACAGATTTCACAATAAGCTATTTGTTTAAAATGTTTCTTAAAAATCAAAATGAACTGACCATTAGTCTTTACATGAATCATATACCTACCCAAATACAGTACAACAACAAGTCAACCAAGAACAAAACTGTATCGGCGCGATTTTTCCAAAAAAAAACTTTGCTTCAGATCTCTACGGTCGGGACCACGAACGGAGAAATTTTAGTATTCACTTTACACGGATCAATACATGTTTTAGATTACGTTGTGGGCTTATTTTCACTAGCTTCTTGCATCTAGCAATTCGTATTTCGTACATAATCAAACCTTCCTTTGAAGTTGGTAAGCCAATGCGCGAACTTAACCACAACCTTAGGGCGACCGCAAAATACAGCTTCCCAGCAAAAAAATAAAGAAAAACACTTTTGACGTAGCTCAAAAATATTTTTAAAAAACTTTACAAAGTTTCACAACGGACTTCAGACATATCACAATGTAAAAAGGTTTTTTATCATTGCTGTAAAATAGGTATCGCATGCGCCAAACGCACACACACACACACCAACGAGCACGTCTGTCGTCATAACGCACAAGACGCCGATACATTCCCGCATATAAATCGCGATCATTTATATAATACATAATCATGCACTTGTTTATGTATATGTAAGGTATCATGCGAAAGTGGAATTTGCATATTATGTTAATGGCATGTCTTGCTAATGTGCGGTGGTGGCTCGGTGGAGGCGACACGGTTCTCGGCTCTTACCAGAAATAGATACATCAGTAGCTGGGTACAACCAATAGCAAGAAGTTACCTAGCATGTAAAGAGGTAGCATATGCCACTAAATTGTCACAACGCGTATGCATCGGCAAACTCTTAAAAATGTAGCATTATAACTTAGTAGTGCTTAGAATAATCCCCTTACCAGACTTATAGCAATCGTGGATGAACTCGAGGCGTGATATGAGTGCTTACCTGTAACAGAAAGAAACAACATTGAACATTGATGTTTTAGTAACTTTTGCACATGTTTTTGTAGAACAAAATGATTTTATCACCTTTCATATCGTTCTTTAAAGTATTTATTGTATAGAACTTTTGTAGGCAGCATAATTAACAGTGACGACAAAATCCAACTATTAGGTACACTAGTAAACCAGCTCCTTTTTGTTTAATATTAAAAGCACTTCGTTATTTATAAGTTACACGGCTACGGAAATGTGTCACCGGGCTTACGATATAAACCTAAATGTACTCTATCGTACCACAAGTCTATTATTAAAAAGATAACATTTTAATGTGTACCATAAATACCAGACTATTATTTGCAATCGATCGCGCGATACTTATGTATGCTAGAACAATTGACTTTGTATATAGTAAACAATGAAAGTAATTTCCGCTTCAGATGTTATATGTAGAACAAACATGATTAGGTTGATTGGTTTTTATTGAAATGGTTTTAATATATTATTTACCTCGTTAGCTTTCGTAAGCTCATAAACATATACCTTCATTAGGACTTAATGAAGCAATTACGCGGGTACCTGCCTATTTAAGGGCACATTGGAGATTAGAAGCGACCCAAGAGACCTTTCAAATTAAACAGATCCAAATTAAGTCGTAGTCCTTACCCAATACTAGACAGAATTTTCATGGCGTAAAGAATAATCACGAATTTGTTAGTGTCTTATTATGTTTAACCTACTATGTGAATCCCAAAAACTCTGCAAATTATCTTGGCAAGAACTTTGACAATGGTTTCATTGTCATTAATGAAAGTTGAGAGACAATAGAACGTATCAATAATCTCCTTATCTGCTTTTATCATACTTTATCAGTGAGTGTAGAGCCGGTGTCTGAAAACAATCCAGTAGAGTTCTTTTTTGAATGTTTCATATTCAATTGAACATCCGAACTATGATTTTGAGGGTAGTCCCAAGTGATAACATCCCTGTACTTCGCTTAGACCTGACAAAGGACCGATCTATCTAAAGGATTAGAGACTGATCTCCTTCGGATACTGCACGTCACACAGATGGTCGTAAATATGAGATTGTGACGATTGTTCAATTGGATATACGCAATAAAATCCGGAAAAAAGTACTTTATGGCAACGTAACAATGATATATGAAACTTTGGTTCAGGGACTCATATGATGGGATTATGATATGGTGAGATTGGAAAAAATGAAATTATATTTATTTTTGGGGATGGGTATTTCATAATGTAAGCTATGGACTTTCTAACTTAATGATAATAATGCTAAGATTATCAAGATACTTGTTATAAAGGCAAACCAACGACATAGAGCTTCCACAAGAATTTAAACTGATGACACATGCAGCATCGATAGCCACACAAAATACACAATCTTTATCCCAAATTTAATATAAAATCGTGCAATTTACGTCTCAATCCCTTGTTCGATTCATATAAATCGTCCCCAAAACCTCCAATCGCGAACTCAAAGTATCATCCATCGGGATGAATGCGTCCGTAAATTACCGAGGATACTTTCCAATGGCTGTGGAAACGCTTCCATCCGTTACCCAGCATCTAATAACTGGCCCATTAATCTGGGTAATCCTCTACTCTTGTGAGATCGCTCGCTGGAACTTTTAAAGGGTTTCCTGAACCACTGACCATTGTCGTGGATCGTTTTGCCGAGTCCAAGATACTATGGACTATCTATACGTAATATTAAGGTCTATAAGTTGATTGGCTTGCCTTAGAACGAATCCATCTCCAAGATACAAGAAGGGTGATTCGTGCTTAAACATATGTGTCTTTATATCTGCGGACTAGTACCTAACAGCTTTAGGAGTCGAGAACACAGCAGTGTCTTATCCAGTACACACGCTAAAAATAGTAATAAATGAAGGACCCGGCATTTACGGGTCCCAAGTGTCATCTTTCATCCGTATCAAATAACTGGAGGGCACATTAATCTCCGTGAGTGCCGCCCTCTCGTGCCCTCTCACATGACTTGCTTCGAATGGATTTTATGTTTGTATAGGATCGGCATAAGTGCCAAAATAATGTAAATGATCAAAAGAGAACTTGTCACGGCTATATGTTCATTGGTCAGGCCAACTTTCATTTTTAGCCGATTAGGGCAAAGGATCGAAATCGTTGATTTCGGATAATTGACAGTTTAATGACTCAATCAATCTTACTCTAGTTTCTTTATCAATATGTTCGCAGACATCAATACAACCTCAAACTATCTACTAAGGAGATTCCGAATTTGCGATTAAAGCTTTAGAAACGCGGGGTGAATTTCTCAGTACAGATTTTTGCGAACATTTACTCATACCAACATGCTCTTCGAACGTTTCTTGCTCATTCAAGTATGATAATGTTCGATTCCTTCGCATAAAATAGCATAAACCCTGAGGTGGCAGTAAAAGGTTATTCTTCAACGTTACGAGCTAAGGTTACTGTCTGTTTTTTATTAACTGTGTGCCCACATTTCACTTTGTTTTATTATGTTATTTTAACTACCATACATAAATGAAGAGCAACTTTCTGAAAGGCGTTTTATTTTTTGGAAAGTTCAGCGAGGTTCTCGATTTTCATTACTATTCGTATCGTAAAAATGAGAAAAATTCATATTTCAGTCTTAAAATTATGAAAATAAGTAAACAATGGAATCGTGTGCATGATGAATAGCTCAAAGGGCGAACGTACAAACTATTCCATATCAGTGGTGATGTCACTTAACGTCAAGTCTCAAGGTAGTTCAACTAAGCAGTCTCACAACGCAACTCTCGAAGTTCTAAGTTCTAAGACTCAGTCAACATCTTCTAAAACATTAGCAAACTAGCGGCAAAGTGGAAATCCGCCAACTTGGAATAATACTACGAAACGTAATGACGTGTGTAAATTTAATGTTGAATTCTCCTAAAATGGGTTGTGTTTGACTCAAAAGGGATCTATTGTGCAAAATTAACTACAACAATTTAGATATCTTTTGCCAACCAACTCTTGTAAAATGACTGCAATTTCACCTGACCATGGCTATTGGCCATGCAAAAATAAAACCTATGATTGGTAAATTCTTTCATACTACTAAACAGGAAACATGCTTCTAAGTAAGGAAATTAAAGTACTCCACCCACAGAGATGTTTTGCTAAAGCCAACATAGCCATGATCAAACAAACGACATCATTAGGATACCAAGCACGCCGTATAACGTGCGCTCTCCGCATAATAGATTTGGGTTTATATCGATAAAATATAAAGTTCAATATAGGTTCATCAGTATCGTATATGATGCCTGTAGTATCCTCCCCATTATATTTTGCATTCGAAATTTTAGGGTCGGTAATGTCTTCATTATGACCAATTTAACCAATAACAAACAAAGTGCGAAGATCAGGTGATTCACAAAACCATTCTCAGATTTAATTTTATCAAACATAGCATGCTCTTTTAAGCGTGGACCATCAAAACGGATATATGTATAAAAAAAACATCGATATCATGATTGCTCATTTCAATGAAGACGCCTTTACATATAAATAGAGGCGTTGGGGCGACACATAGAGAACACGTGTCGGCACGCAGCCTTCGCCAGGGCACCAGAGTACTGCACGGTGTCCTTAAAAGATTTCCTTTGTCTTCACGCACGAACGCATCCAAAAGTGATTCCTCGGATCTTTGTTCATTTGAAGGTCAAAGTAATTTGGAGGGTATAGGGATTCGTTACCTACCAATGATTTATAGCTGAGAACAGATAGATAAGGCACCTTAGTCTCGTATTTATCGCACAAATAATAGACTTGATAGTGGTAATAAGCCACTGGATGTGAGCTTTCAGTTATTTAATTGATTGATGTTCAAGAATTGATACCGTAACAATTTGGTTATAATACTTCTTCCCGAGTTCCCATCTCACAAATGATTTCATAAGGGATTAATCTTAATTAACTTGAAAGGAATTTGTCCAACCAAATGCCTGAATAATACACTTGATTAAATACGCTTCAGACGTAATTGGGCAAAGTCGAAGTAAAGTTATGCTCCATCTTGTTTTTAAAGAAAAAATACTTGAAGATTTTTATAGGTGCTTAATTTCGTTTCAAGAGAGAAATTGGATATGAAGGGACGTAATAAAACTTCATCGTGTGATTGAAAAGTTGTCGTAAATAGTGAAGATATAGCCAAAACTTAGAATCATAATCTACCTTGACATTCCCAATTTACGATGAAACCAAATGATATACATTAAAAAAAATAGTATATTTCACTCCAATGCTAATATTTACAGCTATAAGATAGACACGGGAAACAGTCCAGTCAAACAATGGCTTTAGTAAATGTCAAGGCGAAAGTCCCAGTAAAAGCGTGAAAAGTTCACGGCTTGCGATGCACTTCGTTAGCGAATTAGCACGGACGGGTGTAACGTTCCGAAAGGTTTATTTACTAGCGTGGAAACAGGGGAGGTAGTTTGGAGAATCCTCTGGATGGGAAAGACGTAAAGGGATTGCTTTGAAACGTTTTCGCTGCTCGAATTTACGAGCCGGAGGAAACTTCGACAATCCATTGTCAAAGTAATATGTATGATGAGGTAAAATTTTATTTGACAAGTATTATCTTATTATCATCTACCAGTACCTATTACGAAAGATTAAAAATGTGGAAGATACAAGGAAGTCTACCTCAATAAAATTGCAAGATTTCTAGTAATAATAAAGAAGTTTATAAAACGTATAATATGTTTTCCTTGATTGTTATTGTATATTATAGGGATTATCCTTATGACTGTTTCCATGAACATTCATGCAACAGGAATACCCTTTGGTGAATTATAATGGCGGAGTTACAGCCGTGCATGCTTCCTAGGAACTGAAATAGACTCACGTACGCGTCTGGCGTCGGTATTCTGCATATTTATTAGTTCCCGCTGCAACTGACGGTCACTTTACACGTTTCCTTAAATCATTATTTCTTACTTTGAATTTACTAAGCCTATACACGCTTCCTACTGGCAAGATAGATACTCTAGATAAGAGTAAATCCTCTCTCTGGTTGCAATCATTGCAAAGTAAGTGGTCATTATCATATACGGTTATCTTTTTTTCTTTTACTGGCTAGTCCACAAGCTGTAGCTCTACAGATATTTATTTTGCTTTCTACATATTATTTAAAACACGTACGTGATTACATTATAAAAAAATCTAATCACCATAATAGAAACATTACAAAGTTCTGGCAAAACAAATTTCGTCGGCAATGTAAACATCAATGGTACAACACGTAAACACAACATGTACGCCGCTCGTGTACCGAATGCGGACATGTTTTTAGATTTAATTACACTACCCGTGTTTACTTTGGGCACAAGTCGGAACCGCGGCCAAAGCATTCGAATAGAAATCCGTATTTCCGAGTTGTCAGTTAGGAAATTATATTCAATTTACTTATGTTATTAATTTTCGTGGTTTTCAGATAACCATAAATGCTCTGTTTTATTTACAACAATACATTCCAGTGTTAGAAATTTTCTGCGATCCGTGATTGTAAAAGTTTTGTAAGTATAATATTTGCTACAGGCCAATTCATCTGTATTGCCAAATTGATGTCAAAGGTAATTTGGAAGGAAAGAGAAAGCTTCTGACACTGAACCAGCTAGGATTATTTATGACACTGGTACTAACTGTTTATCTCTCCTATTATTATATCTTTATCTAAATATACGTCCATCCGTTTCTCATCAATTAATTGATAATAGGACAAGCGATTGATTAGTTCTAACAACAAAGGGCCCCACTGTCAATACGACCGATAACCCCGCTATTTAAAGCTATCTTCCTTATAATACCGCTTATAATACTGCTCACTTATGAGTCAGTTCGATGGGACATTTAATTGGCCTATTCATGATTAGAAAGTTGCGAATGAAAAGGAGGAATTTGAGGACATAAAGCTAATGTTATTAAGATCATCGTGTTAGAACTTCTTTAAGCAACGAAATGTTGAGAGAAAAATGTGGAGACAATAACTAAACGCTAATATGTTTACTGACAAGTGATAAATAAAATTGGTGGACAAAGATTGTAAGGTTGTCGGAAGCAATAGCATTAATTTCCATGACTATGTGAAACATTTCAAGTAAATAGGTACAACAGTTTTTGAACAAAATAGAAAATTAGCTGCGTAATGGTAAGTCGATAGCCTAGTTTAGAGGGTTAGAAGACGGTCAAAGAGCCAGAAAATTTGCCCTTAATTGTTTTTAAGCACACAATGAAAACCTCTCAGCAGTTTTATATTAAAACTAGCTTTTGCCCGCGACTTCGTCCGCGTAGACTTCAAAATAAAAAAAAACCGGGCAAGTGACTTAAGACTTTTTAGTACTTTTTAGTGCGCCAGGGTTTTTTAAGTCAGTATTTGCTTTTTTATAAAAATAATTTTATTTCACGATTTTTATTGGAGCCATACAAACTTTATCTCGGTACCTAATTCGGTGAATGCGTGTTTTGGTAGGTAGGTATATAGAGCCAAAATCCCAAATCCCCCTCCCCTTCTCCACCCTTTTCCTCCCCTCTCTTCCTTCTGCTCCCTCCCCCTCCATTTCCCTTTCCCTTTCCCCTCCCCCTTCCACTTCCCCCTACCTTACTTCTTCCCCTTCCTCCCTCACCTACCCTATGCATACTAAGTTTCAAGTCAATCGGGTACAAACATTTTTCTGCCGTACTTTTCTACCTTTAGTTTCCCCCTTTTGGGTGTTGATTTCCGAAATGATTTTTTATGGGATCAAACTGAAGTAGTACCTACCATATTCAGCTCGGCTTATACCCCAATTATTTAAAATGAATAATCATAACCAATCTCGAGATATGGATGACTAAACATTCGCTGACCCCGCTCTCCCCTTTTCCTTCAAAATATTAAAAACGCTGAAACCCCAGTCTGATTATTTAAAATGAACAATCATAACCAATCTCGAGATATGGATGAATAACATTCGCTGACCCCGCTCTCCCCTTTTCCTTCAAAATATTAAAAACGCTGAAACCCCAGTCTGATTATTTAAAATGGACAATCATAACCAATTTCGAGATATGGATGACTAAACATTCGCTGACCCCGCTCTCCCCTTTTCCTTCAAAATATTAAAAACGCTGAAACCCCAGTCTGATTATTTAAAATGAACAATCATAACCAATCTCGAGATATGGATGAATAACATTCGCTGACCCCGCTCTCCCCTTTTCCTTCAAAATATTAAAAACGCTGAAACTCCAGTCTGATTATTTAAAATGGACAATCATAACCAATTTCGAGATATGGATGACTAAACATTCGCTGACCCCGCTCTCCCCTTTTCCTTCAAAATATTAAAAACGCTGAAACCCCAGTCTGATTATTTAAAATGAACAATCATAACCAATCTCGAGATATGGATGACTAAACATTCGCTGACCCCGCTCTCCCCTTTTCCTTCAAAATATTAAAAACGCTGAAACCCCAGTCTGATTATTTAAAATGAACAATCATAACCAATCTCGAGATATGGATGAATAACATTCGCTGACCCCGCTCTCCCCTTTTCCTTCAAAATATTAAAAACGCTGAAACCCCAGTCTGATTATTTAAAATGAACAATCATAACCAATCTCGAGATATGGATGACTAAACATTCGCTGACCCCGCTCTCCCCTTTTCCTTCAAAATATTAAAAACGCTGAAACCCCAGTCTGATTATTTAAAATGAACAATCATAACCAATTTTGAGATATGGATGACTAAACATGCGCTGACCCCGCTCTCCCCTTTCTCGTCAAAATGATTAAAAATACGGAAACCCCAGTCTGATCAATTCAAATAAGCAATCATAACCAATATCGAGATATGGATGACTTATTAAAACATCCCTTGACCCCGTTTTCCCCTTTCCCGTCAAAATAACAAAACTCGACCACCCCTATACAAACTTTCACTCCACATTTCACCCCTTAGGGGTTGAATTTCCAAAAACACGAAAGAAATCTAAACACAAACTTTCATTCCCCTATTTTACCCCCTTAGGGGTTGAATTTTCAAAAACCCTGAAATTACTCTTTTTTATTTTTGATAAGACACCTAATCACCAATTTAAGTAATTCTAACTTCAAAAATGACGGAACTTCCATACAAACTTTCATCCCCTATTTTACCCCCTTAGGGGTCGAATTTTCAAAAACCCTGAAACCCATATTTTTTTATTTTTCAAAAGACACCTAATCAGCAATTTTCATAATTCTAACTTCAAAAATGACGAACTTCCATACAAACTTTCATCCCTTATTTTACCCCCTTAGGGGTTGAATTTCAAAAAACCCTTTCTTAGTACACCTCTACACATCAAGACAAACCCACCCTCCAAATTTCAAGTCTCTACGATCAGCGGTTTAGGCTGTGCGTTGTCTGTCAGTCAGTCAGTCAGTCAGTCAGTCAGTCAGTCAGTCAGTCAGTCAATCAATCAGGACTTTGATTCTTATATATTTAGATGTTGGAAAACTCCAACGAATAATTTGCTTCCAAATACTTTTCCAGTACCTAAATAAAATGATGTCGTACATTAAGCAAAATTGAGCAGTGCGAGTGACATTTTCTGTATATGAGAGTATAGCAAAACCATCCTTCTTTTGTAACAGACTACCTTAAGTTATCTCTGGCCACGGATCGTTTGTAATGTTCAAAATAAGGCCACGGCTACTCCCTATCAAACCTGGCAAGGCCAATGCAGCTCCACATAATACGGGTGCTTTTATATTCACAACGATAAACTCAATTGAAACTCCGCCACCACATAGCTGCTACTACGTACACGGCAAAGCAGGTAAAGCTCTTTGAGCGCTCTTAAAAAAACATAAAATAAACGTACAGAACTTAGCAGGAATGCGAAACTCATTTAAACCTCGCAAACAACTATAAGTGCGCAGATAACTAGGATATTTGAAATTATTTAACAGCCGTAGTAATCACTTCGTAAAGTATTTTTATTTTATTAAGGTGTTAAAAATTATTAATCTCTGTCCTAGAAGCCGATATCATAGAAGTAAATGAAGGAGCAAGAGAAGGAGAATGTGTTCCGTCTTAAAGAATAAAGTTGAAGATATAATTTGGACTGATAGTCAAAATGTTCTTTCCCGTGACATTTTCACAATCATCGTCCATTCTCAATAGACTATTTGTTATAAGAAACTCATCCCAACATCAAGCTTTTGAAAGTGGAGAAAACGCTCCTAATGGTACTTCTAGTTACTCAGTTCCTAGTACTTCCATACTGTGTTTAAGTACGGAAAGTTTCTCTGCAAAGTGAAATTTTGCAGCGGTGCGAACTGGTTTTAGCTGGAATTTTTACCTTTTATTTTAGCTGGCTTTTAGATCGAATCGTGTTGTTCCTTCTCTTCGGTAATGTTTCGACGGATTCGGCTCCGTGTTAGTTTGTAAAGAAGATATGGAAAAAGACCTTAGCTTTTAGCGTCCACTGATCATGGTACATTTTTAGCCTACACTCTACACTGTTAGCTAGTTTAGCTAGTTTACAATGGTTTTACAAAGCATTTCTAGGAACAAAAGTGATTTGTAGTGCCAGCGTAAGTCCGTCATAACTATCTATAGGGTGTTTTATAGGCCTATTATTTTGTAAGCGTTACGTAAACTAACAACGAAGAACTGTGATAGATCCTGCACCGCGATCACACCCTTATTTTATTTATAATATCCGCTAGTGATTGCCAACCATGTAAACAACACTTATTATGCGATAAGTGCGACTATAAAATCGATTATGGACTGAACTGGTGCCAACAAAAATATTTATTACACGAATATCGTAGTAGAGTGTGGGATCGAATAGGGCTGATATTGCGTTGGACATAAGAGTTGTTTCGCATTAAAATTATCACCGTTCTAACGTGTAAACATCGATTTCGTGATAAGAGCGATTATAATACAAGACACTAATAGAAGTAAACACTGAAAATTATTAATGACGCAATATCGTGTTTCAGTGTCCATGTATGTATGTACCTATGATATTGTTTTGTCTCTACATGACATCTGCTTACTATGCTTTTGCACATCCATTCAACAAACAAACGGACGTCATAATAACCCTTTTTATTGCGTATTAAACATTTTAATGGGACCATTTGGTGGCTTACGTAGGCGTCTAGCGTGACTACAGATGAGTGTTAAAATGGTAACATACTGTTTGTGGTCTGAAATGTAATTAAATATATTTTTATTCCATTTACATCGTAAGAAATCCAGCGATTCTGTGGAGTAAATAAAGCACGGAAGGAAATGTATGTAAGCAGTTCGGAATTTGAACTTCACATAAATGTAAACACACAGACTGTAAACAACGCGTAATAAAATCTAGTAAAGAAGTTACTCCTACAAGATTAAAACTCGTTTTGTTTCCGAATTTAATAAACATAATATACAAAGACCATTCAAATAAGCTATACTATGCGGAGGTGGGAATTAGAGACGGGCCAAGTCCCATTAAAATTAAAGGCAATGTCTAATAAAAAAATACACACATTACACAATATGTACGACATATAATCCATGAGAGCCTATAATTTTAAGAAGTAACCCAAAGTAGATTTATACGAGGAGCTCAGCCTCCCAACCCTGGCACTAAATCCTCGGGAGCCGCTTTAGCACTAAAATCGTATTAAGGTCGAATTCCGGGAACGGTAAGATCACTACTGGCTAAGAACTTTCCGTGTTCAAATAGAAGTGAAAGAAAAAGAAATATCAGCAAAACATTTTCTGCTTTTTCAAATATTCCTTTACATCTTTTTAAGCCACCTATCTTATGGTCCCGAACGGTTATAAACTGGTCTGTTAAGTTTTTGTTCTTCGATGTCATTGCGGGGTACTAAACACTGATACTTGATCACATTAGCTAATTTCAGCTATGGTTCAACAAGAATGTGAACAAGGCGTTGGAGTCACGATCCGAGTACAATGTAGTTAACTGATTTTATAATAAGCCTTTGTCATTCAATGCATAATGTTTAACATGCAGCATTGTTCCGTTTTCGGAATGACAACTTGAGGACGCAAAAACATCAATTGAACGTATGGTCTAATATTTAGACTGTAAATTATACGATTTTTTTCAACTACAGTCATGCGTATCCCAAGGTTGATTTTATACTATTTTGCATGTCAACTGCAATACCCAGACCTGAAGGGCTAGACAAGTGGCTGACGTCTACAAATTCGCTACGCTTCATCTATGGAAATGACATAAGTGACGTGATCTCAAGCGTGATCTTCATAGCAACTTGTTGTTGATTTACATAGCGACGTTTGACATTTCCATACATTGTGAAGTTTGTTCTTTTCTATTCGATTAGCGTTCATGCCACTTGGCTAGCCCCTCTGTATTACAAAAGTAAATTTATTCCAAAAGCAGCCGTCGTATTCTTCCATGAACGTAGTCAGTCGTATTCATTATGATCATAAAGGGTGTAAAATTTTAGATCCATATAACATATTCACCATCGTGTGTATTTTCACCAATTAGTCAGTGAGTTTAAAGACCCCAGTAATTTGCGCGAACCGAACATTAAAGGTATCTGTGTAAACGCAATAACTTCGCGCCATATGAAAGTACCGACTCGTAAAATACAATTTATTGTGTGGAATACTTAGAATTCTTGAAGCAAGTTCGTTTCATTGTGCCGCTGTTAAACCCACGAGAGAAATTCTTCAAATCCTATTTTTGGACTCGCTGTGCAATGTACATATTCGGGAAAAGCTACTACTTACTAATAAAAATAATTATTAAGACCCCTCATAAATATATGATAGGTGTGGGTTGTGTAGGATTTGATGGATCAACATCAAACGAAAGTAGATATAAACTCAAACAACTACGCAGTTATAAAACATTCCATTCATTTCTACACTCAGACATTATTTACAACTCGCTTAAAATAGAGATGCCCATGATATAATACCTATTTAAACCCAGTTACATAAAAGTTCAAATGTCCTGACCTTCTGACCGTGAACATGGAGAAAGTAGCATTGCGCCGGATCTTAGAGCTCCTCTCACTTTTGTGGCTCATCGTGAGGTAACAAATGCACCACGATCGGTTCCAAGAAAAAACCTTTAATTCATTGAAGAATAATTGATTTAATTCTAAAGTACCTACTTGTAAAATGGTTTACAGCCTTGTCTGTGTTTACAAAAGCTATTGCACCATTTGATGTTATATCAGTCACAGTAAAACATAATGATACAAATACAGAGTTAGGTCATATCGCAGAGTGACGTAATCACATGAAAATATGAATGCAGTAAAGAACATGCAAAATCCATAACGAAATTATTTGCCTTACAAAGAATTCCCAAGTGAAGGCGCATTAATTAAAATAAAACTCAGGTGATTTAACGGCAACCTTAGGGAGAGCCAACAATTACTTAGCAGCAATAACAGACGTATTTTTCTTGAACTTGACAGAAGCAGGGACGGCGTAACATTGAGCTAACGACGAAGTGGCACGCTAAAGGGAACGGCGAAGGAGACTTGAAAAATGGGCACAATACGGTGTTCTTGAGTAACTCGGCCTAGTTGAGATTTACGTTTGCAAATTTTAAGTTGTTTCCACTTCATTGTATATTTGTCTACATTCCTTCTAGTAGGTTCTCTGAACACTAAGTATAATTTATTTCCAGATTTACTTGTTTCAAATCTTTTGTGCATTGCTTCGAGCCCTACAATCTCAATTTACATTAATTTAATTGGTACGATTCATCCAAAGTAAATATGTAGTTAAAACGACAGATACCCCGACCCAAAAATAATTGAACTAAGCCAGATTATTACAATTAAACTAGAAAGCCAAATTTAGCTGAAACGGCACGCCCACGCGTCGTCTGCGTCGCAGACTATGTTCATAATTGGATGGATCGGGTTGATCTTTATGTATTTACAAACCGAATGTCTAGGAGCAAGGCAGATTAGAAATTTTGCTGACATCACCAATAAACATTGGACTTTTGAAAAGTTTAGCAAGGAATGATTTAACTTTTAAATACCTAATGTCGCATACGTGTTGGACCCCTGTCCTACCCACATTCTAAAGGAGTTTTGATTCCGGAAGAAGATACTGATAGAGTTCATGAAATAGAACCAGTGACCGTTGAAGAGGAAGAAGAAAATGAGCCTGTAGAGGATAATACATTACCAGAGGTCGCTGTAGAAGCCTTGGGTTCAACAACTGATGTTAAATGTTGTGGAGAACATCCAATATATTAAAGTATTATGAAAATATTGTAAAATCTGTTTAATATTTGCTTCTATTATTAAATTAATATTCATTGCAAAATTAACTTATGAATACTCCTACGAGGGCTTTATTCAAAATACTTTCTAGATAAAATTGAGTTCAATAAAATGCTGGGACCTTCAGCTTAACCCAAACCCGTCTATTACAATTCTATTGTATCTTACGCCCACGCTCACAGACCCAATGCTTACGCTGAAATAAGAAAAGGTTTCGAATTAACTATGACATTACGTGATCCTATAATTGAATTTGTTACATAGAATACCTCTCCTTTAGCAAAATATATTTAGGTAGTCCTTTGTTACAAATATTTAATGCCACCATTAATAATTATACACTTGAGAATGAAACTAACAGTTTTTATGGCGTTATTAAAGTAACGTTATTAAAGCCTTCATTACGGCCGCAGTGTCCTTGTCGTGTCGGCTCGGAAATGCATTTTACTCCCTGCGGTGCAAGTTAGCTGTAAACATTGTGAGTTCGGTTTAATTTGGACATTGTTTACTGCGGAGCCTGCGTGCCCGGTGACTTGTAGTGCTGTTAATAAATTAATTGTGATACTGGAAGCATAATTTTAAAATTCCGACACTATCTTATGCAGCTTTTATATAAAAAACATTCAACTTGTTTTACTTGTAACAAAGTAAGAAGCTTTTAGTCTCGCAAAATTACAAAACTTGTGTTCGTAAAGTAGCCGTAGGCGGTGTGTTTTCATGGCTTTCATGTTGGAAACTGAAGATTGAGAAATAAAATCAAAATTCAGAGTAGCCCTAAAACTATAACGTTTGAATTACTATGGAGTATCGCAAGGCACTAGTTTAGGACCACTACGATTCTTAATACATATAAATTGCATACACCAGATCGGATTAAGGCGACATGAGGTACAAATATATGGATGTCAATAGCCTAGCTTTGAGGCTACACTAGTGTTAATTCCTATAGTATTTCATTGAACAGTGTGGACCTCAAACACCGCCGCGCCAAACCACTAATCGCATCTGGCACGAGTGTTCTGTTCTGCACAATTGACCGGTCAAGTGCACTCAGCCACGTTATTAGGGGCACAATGTGAGGCATTTTAATGAGCTGAATACTGAGGGAATCCAGGTCATGCCGACCGCTCACCTTCCGCTGAATGGCCGCGCTGAATAAACACGTCTATGTTTCAAAAGCCGGGGTTCTGGGATGGGCTTTTGATGCCGCTGCTGTTGCGAAAGCTCGTCTGTATCATCTCACATTGAGTATAATAGTTGTTTACGCGGGGACGAGAAATGGACTGTAGTTTTGAAGATGCGGAATACCTAAACTTTACCCACTTTCTGCACGAGCAAGAGCTAGGTTACCAGCAGAGATTACCAAGTAAAAAGGGTACATACCGAGCCAGCTCCTAATCCCTGCTCTGGATGTTGATGCAGTTCCGTTGTGTCTGATCTCCCAGATGAATTGGTGCGTTGATGGTGATGATTGGGTGCTGCGGATGCTGTTTTCACTAACACGTGGAGGCACAAAAAATGGCGGCGCGACGCGATGCTATAGCAAACAGTAGGTTCGATGCGGAGTCCGAATAACAATCGACGCGTGCGATGCGCTTGGCGCAGCTAATGCAACTGGGCGCGTGCGCGGCGTGCGCGCGCATCTATCCTTCCTCTTCCCGCGACGCAGACGTTGCATCTCAAGGATACAGGAGTAACTCGGCACATGATTATTTTACGAGGCAATCCTAGTGGTACCTATTTTGCTCTCTTTCTCGCGCGAACATCCCCCCCACCTAGGCGAGTCAAATTCGCCTAAAGAGGAATGGAAAAAGAAAAAAAAAAAAAAAA
Source organism: Drymonia ruficornis (assembly GCA_947859195.1). Classification (NCBI taxonomy): domain Eukaryota; kingdom Metazoa; phylum Arthropoda; class Insecta; order Lepidoptera; family Notodontidae; genus Drymonia; species Drymonia ruficornis. Next base: position 9,719,784 of record OX401923.1, read on the forward strand.
AATTATAATAAAAATAAAATAATAATACAAAATATGAGTTGCGGTTATGGTAGAGAAAGGAGAAGCAACATAGTTGCAAAATGCGGGTTATAAAATATGCAGAAGAGGTTAAAATTAAAACGGATGCAAAAGAAAAACTAAATAGGTAGATTTTATTGATTTGGTAGTGGGCAAATACTTGCCACTGGGCGTAATAAAGTCCCTGTTCGCGTACGCACTGTTACTACCCTTATCACCCCGTCAGGGCCTGGATGAACGTCATCGACTACAGCTAACGGCCACTGAAGAACGCGTAAGTTGTCGGATTTTATAATAACTACCGTTCCCTTAGAGATAGGAGTTTGGTGGGTATTCCATTTTGGTCTATTCTGCAACGATGACAGATACTCGCGACGCCAACGGGTCCAGTAACTGGCTACTATCTGATCCAGTAAATGCTTACATTTTATTAAACCTTGCGGATCAGGTAAGACTTCAGTCGCGTCAAACGTCAAACTTTTCAACGGACCACAAGTCAAAAAATGCGCGGGCGTTAAAGCGGTCGGTTCTGCGGGATCGCTGCTAAGAACGGTAAGAGGACGAGAGTTAAGTATACATTCTATCTGTGTAAGGACTGTAAGAAGTTCTTCATACGTGAGAAGCTTCTCACCAATAATGCGTTTTAGATGCGTCTTAATACTTTTAATATTAGACTCCCAAGAGCCACCGAAATGTGGAGCACTGGGCGGGTTTAAGCGCCAAGTAATACCGTGATCTACGAGTTCGTCCGCGAAAGAATTAACATGCGATTTTGAGTTTAAAAAGGCGTTCAATTCATCCAATTGTGACTTAGCACCAACGAAATTAGTGCCGTTATCTGAGTACAAGTAATGGCAATCACCACGGCGCGCGATGAAGCGACGAAAAGCCTTTATAAATGCTTCTGTACTCAAGTCTACAGCGACCTCGATATGAACGGCTCGAGTGACTAAGCACGTGAAAAGACAAATATAAGCCTTTTCGCGACGAGCTCCACGATATCTACTTATTAAAATAGACAGAGGTCCGGCATAATCAACCCCTGTTTTGAGGAATGCCTTTGCCTCGTGCACACGAAATGATGGTAAGTCGGACATGAAAGGTGTTTCAGCGCGCGGATTTACCTTGAAACAGCTATTGCATAACCTGAAACGCTTCCTCACGATGTTACGACCGGATATTACCCAATAACGTTGCCTAATTAACGACAGAAGAAGATTCGGGCCAGGATGCATGTACTTGCGATGATAATAATCGATTAACATATCTACTATATGATCGCGTTTTGGAAGTAGTATAGGATGCTTGGCATCAAAAGGCAAATCAGAGCGACCTAACCTGCCTCCAACGCGCAACAATCCATCCGAGAGTAGCGGAGAGAGCGCCTGCAAAGATTTTGAGGCTCTATTTTCCGTGCGGACTTTATGAATGTCTGCGGAGAAATAAAATTGTTGCAGATCTGAAAGAATTATTTTCTCGGCGGCTAATAAGTCTGAGGAACTAATTCTTTCGGAACGCGGAAGTTTTTTAAGAAAACGTAAAATGTAAACAACGACACGTAGATATCTTGACCACGATGAAAAGCGCGATGCGAGTGAATAAAAGAAAGGTGCGTTTGTCGCGGAAGCAGTAAGTAAGGTTTGCGTACTCTTCTTCTGTTCTAAATCTACATCTTCGCTTTCGTTAAATTGAAAATTCGTAAGTGGCCAAGTAGATATAGGCTCGCGGGCCCACGACGGACCGTGCATCCATAATGGATGTTCAATTAATTGTGCCGGAGTAAGACCGCGGGAAAGACAATCGGCTGGGTTATCCTTACCGTTGACGTGAAAAATCTGCGTAGGGTTAATATTGTTTTGTATTTCCGTAATTCGGTGCGCGACGAACGTGTTAAAACGATACGGTAATGACCGTGCCCAATGCAATGCGACGGAAGAATCCGTAAATGCATAAATCTCATGAATTTTATGACGTGGGGATATAGAGTGCGATACGAATTTTAATAATTTTGACATTAATACGATTCCACATAGCTCCAAGCGAGCCAGTGTAATCACCTTGGTTGGAGCGACTTTACTTTTAGCGAAAATTAAATTAATTAAATTGGGCGAATTTGAACCTAAAACACATACATAAATCGCGGCGCCGTACGCGTTTTCACTTGCGTCTGAGAACCCTAAAATGACTACTTTTGTATCTGAAGCTGTAATACCTAAGAAACGCGGAATCCTAAATTGGTTTAATAATAACAATTCGTCCTGAAATTTGTCCCATTTTTTGCGAATTTCATGAGAAGGAGGCGCGTCCCAATCGATCTTAGCGAGCCATAAGTCTCGAATTAATAATTTTGCGTACAAAATTACCGGTGCACAAAACCCATTGACATCCCACAGCCTAGCTATTGTGGAAAGCATGGTGCGCTTGGTACAAACTTGCGGTGAAGATTTAACTTCCATAAAAAACTCATCTGCGATATGATCCCAATTAAGTCCCAACAACTTTAATTTTTCGTGTTTATTAAACTCAAAGGTCTCACACAAACGATGCGATTCTGGGATGGACGATAAGAGCTCGGGTGAGTTACTAATGAATTTTACTAAATCGAAACCTCCACATTTAAATAATGCAATAAGTTCGTGTGATAATCCTTGGGCTTCATCCATAGACAATACCGAAGTGCCGATGTCGTCCATATATATATCTTTGGCTACAACTTCTGCGGCGCGAGGATAAGATTGTTTTTCGTCATTAACCAATTGTAATATGGTGCGCATAGCCAAATACGGGCTGCTCGTTAAACCGAAGCAGACACGATTGAACTGATAAACCTTAAATTCAGTATCATTCTCAAAACGGTACAAAATGCGTAAAAACGGACGATCTTGAGGACGCGTTACTATTTGTAAAAACATCTGTTTAATGTCGGCGGTTATAGCAATTGGAAATAAACGAAAACTAAATATTATTTCACTCAAATCCTTCTGTAAGTTAGGCCCAGCGTGCAAACAATCATTCAATGATAAGCCCGATGACGTCACAGCGCTAGCGTCCATAACTATGCGTAACTTGGTGGTAAGTTTATCGTCGCGACACACACCGTGATGCGGAATATAATAAGCCAAATCATTTTTGTTAAGCTGCGGTACGAGTTCAAGATAACCCTTTTGTAAATATTCTTTAATTATATCATCGTATTTTATGCGCAAAGAAGGATTCGATACAAATTTGCGTTCGATAGCGGTATATCTGCGGGATGCATTAGAAAACGATTCACCTAATAAGCGCGGGTTTTGTTTAAAAGGTAAAGGCACCATATATCGACCCTCGATATCTCGGGAAACTAATTCGGTGTAAATGCGCTCACACTGACTATCGTCAGGTGACATGAATGTTTTTGCTGGGGGCTCTTCTATAGCCCAGAATTTGTCTAGCAAGTTATCTAAGCGTTCATCACTGTTCGTTACTAAAAAACTACGGGTATTCGACGATGTATACGTATTATCAAATTGCGCGCAACCCATAATCAAATAACCAAATGCGGTTTCAATCGCATCGGGTTTCCCCTTTGGACCTAATATTTTTCCCTGGCGTAATATTTCTGCAAATACTTCAGACCCCAACAATACATCGATTCTATCGGGAATGTAAAAACTATCATCTGCGAGTGTCAATCCATTTAAATAACTTAACGACGAAACATCTACATTTGTTTCAGGTAAATCATTCGAGATTTCCTTTAAAACTAGCGGTTGAATAGGAAGTGAAAATTGGCGGTCGTGACGCGAGAATAAAGTTAAGTTGGTACTACCGAGGACCCCTTGTTCACTATTTCCGATACCTCGCACCAGTGTGTCGGAACCCTCATTAAATATATTTAATTTAAGACGTTTACATAGTCCCTTGGAAACAAAATGATTTTGTGACCCCATGTCAATTAATACTCGAACTTCGTGCGAACAACCCAACTTATCTACGGTATAAGCGCGCGCGGTACCCAGTAAAACCGTACGCGGAGCATTCGTACTGTTCATAATCGTATGCGAGCTCTGCGCTGCGACACTGCAAAACGAAACAGCGGCGGTCGTCGCGCCATCTTGTTCGCGGCGAGTACCTACATCGCTCGTCACGTGATTAGAAGTGGCGGCGGCGCGGGCGGCCGAGTCGCCGGACCGCGGAGGCGCATGCGCGGGGCGCGATGGCGCGGCGGACTGCGCGGCGGCGGGTCCATGTTGATTGGAATTGAACTGGTTCGAATCCCAATGCAACATGGAATGATGTCGTTTGCTGCATTGTTTACATACAGAATTGGATTTACAATTATAAGTAGTATGACGAGAACTGAGACAATTAACGCAATAATTATTACCCTTAATGAATGAATATCTTTCTCGCGGGGATATGTTATTGAAAACCGAGCATTTATAAAGAGTGTCATGATGCGATTTACATAAAATGCAATCCATTTTAGAGTCGTTATTCGAATCACTATTATTGTTATTTACCATGAATGACTTCGAATAGTTATTAGTGTTGTTACTTGACGGAGGATTATTATTTTTCTTATTTGGTGGCGGGTCATTAGTTCGACGTAATATTTTTGTTTGCTCGCGAATAAAAGTAACGAATTCGGAATATTGCGGAATGGATTGTTGTCTGATACTCATCTCAAACAATTTAATTGTTTCGTTATCTAGTTTGCGCATACCAAAATGAACAAAAATTAAATCTAAAAGATTATCTATTTTTAACTGTTTTAATGCGGCGATGGACGTAGTATACAAATCAACAAACTGTTCTAATTGATCGGCGGTTGGGTTAAGTAACTTAGATAAATTGAACAATTTGTCAATATAATTTGTTGCGATTGCGCGTGTATCTTGATATTTTTCTATCAGCGTGTCGTAGATCAAACGGTAGTTATCGGCGGTCGGATTAATGCCTAACCAAATATGTTCTGCCTTGCCCTTCAATTTCGATACCAAATAGCGTACGCGTAAAGTATCATCTAAATCGGAATTCTTGTGTACCATTGTATTAAAACTTTCGATAAACATCGGAAATTTTTCATACTCGCCATTAAACTCAGGAATACTTAATTTTTCCAGCTTAATGCTGTAAGACACATTATTCGATTGCGATGCGACAGTTTTAATGGAACTACAAAATTGTTCGAAAGCGGAAAAAATGTTATTGAACAAATCGTCAAATGCCCATAGGACCTCATAATTAGGAGCGCGCGGTGGGCTAACGGTAACATACAGCTTATTAAGATCCTCCACGATACGATTGTATTCCAAACGTAACGTGTTGATGTTTTTGGCGTTTGACATGAACTGCTTGAACCCCTTGGCCTCGGGAGACTCCGGTATCGAGTCATGCAGAGTTTGTATTCGCCCGAAATACGCACTGCGCTTTTCTTCAAGCAAAGTTATCCTTTGTTCAAGGTCACTTGCAATCTTAGAACTTTCGTTACTAGACGCGGACCCGGCGGCGTGTTTTTTCTCCATTTTGGATAAGCGGGTAACAAATTACGAACGAAAATAAATGGAATACACTCAACGAAAATACTTATGATGGATGCGAAACATTAAATTATAAGCAGTAACGTGCGTATGCGATGCGGAAATAATAAATAAAAACAATGAGATGCGGTACAAAACGGGAAATTCAGATAGGGCGTTTATAAGTAGGTACCTACCTAGGTAGGTTTTAAGTATGAAAATTTTAGAAATACCGGTTGAATCCGGGTTAGAAGGACCAATTTTGTTTACGCGGGGACGAGAAATGGACTGTAGTTTTGAAGATGCGGAATACCTAAACTTTACCCACTTTCTGCACGAGCAAGAGCTAGGTTACCAGCAGAGATTACCAAGTAAAAAGGGTACATACCGAGCCAGCTCCTAATCCCTGCTCTGGATGTTGATGCAGTTCCGTTGTGTCTGATCTCCCAGATGAATTGGTGCGTTGATGGTGATGATTGGGTGCTGCGGATGCTGTTTTCACTAACACGTGGAGGCACAAAAAATGGCGGCGCGACGCGATGCTATAGCAAACAGTAGGTTCGATGCGGAGTCCGAATAACAATCGACGCGTGCGATGCGCTTGGCGCAGCTAATGCAACTGGGCGCGTGCGCGGCGTGCGCGCGCATCTATCCTTCCTCTTCCCGCGACGCAGACGTTGCATCTCAAGGATACAGGAGTAACTCGGCACATGATTATTTTACGAGGCAATCCTAGTGGTACCTATTTTGCTCTCTTTCTCGCGCGAACAATAGTTCTGCTAAGTATACTATTTTGTTTGGGAACGTACCATCTTGTATGGGTCTCCTGTTGGCAAGTGGCACACTCAATTCACAAAAATACTTTCAACCCGCGAACTATGACTGGCACATAACAAGATGATCAAAACTGGGGTGTTATTATATTTAGATAAAGATATCGTCGATCAATACAAATTAACCACGAAGTAAAAATAATAATAATAATATATAATAATTTAGCCCTTTTAACGTCCCACAGATGGGCACGAGCCTCCCCTCAATGCGAGGGGGATTTAGGCCATAATCCACCACGCTGGCCCAGTGCGGGTTGGTGGATTTCACATGTCTAAAAACATGCAGGTTTCCTCACGATGTTTTCCTTCACCGCAAGCAAGTGACAATCATATTAAAGTGTGAATCATAACTTTAAGTAAAAATAAACTAAAAAAAAATTGAAATGAATTCCAGTAATTGTATTCAAACCCATCAATCCAAAACACACTCCAATCTAATCAATTCAAATTAATTTGAACGCAATCAAATTAAATTCGTCAATGTTTTCTGATAAAAATGATTTCCCGCCGTCACTCACGAGTCTCGAGCTTCGGGGCTAATGTATTTACCCACGGGCGAACATCCCAGGCTTCCATTAGATATTACCCGAGTCAATTTATTACAGCCGATACGATTACGTCAATAATCATTTCCATCGGAAAGTGTCTTGTTTAGAATTTCAAAAAGCTTTTTGTGTGGTTTATTTTTGATTAGCTTTTATGATATGATTTCGGTTTTTAGATCAGAATAACAAACAGGCTTCTAAGAACTAATAAATAACTAACACATTGGTAGACGTAACTACACGAAGTACGAGATTTCTTTGAAAGACTTTTCTTTTTATCTCAATTCAATAATTTATTTTCTTAACTCGATACAGTTATTTATTTACTAAAATTTTGTTAAATTGCTAAGCAGTGTCTTTTCTCGTGTTAGAATCATAATTTACTCCTATCGCACGCAAACTCACGCAGCACTTTTTTAAACACACAAAACACAATAAACAATTTATGAGTAAGATAAAATCACTCGCAAATGAATAATGACAAAAGAACAATGAAAATAATTATTATTTTTCTAAAAACTAATTAGGTGACGAATAAACGTGGCATCATTATTTTTTTTTTGTTTTCTTCGAACAAAAACGCGTCCCAAATAAATTTATTCCACGCGAGTGACTTTTTGATTTAAATAAAGAACAATGGAGGGCACGTCCTTGTAAAAATAAAAGCTAATAAATAAAACTTGGTCCGAGAAATATACTTTCAAATGACCTATTACAACTTCTGCAAGGAATTTTGTTTGGAAATTATCATAGAATCTGCATGAAAAACCTATTATTCCTGGATACTCAACAAATTATTTGTTTTTCTTCGTTGGACAGTATGATAACACAAAATATTAAAAAACTCTTTACCCACATACACCTTCTCTAGACTGTGCTCACGTATATTAATTTTTTAGATGATTACTCCTAAAATTATTTTCACTGAGTACCTAAAATTCTTTGATCTTCCATTTAGTATACTACCGTGAAAAAAAAACCACGAACGCGAGGTATTAAACTGACAGCCTCTGATATATTTCAGTGCCTGTAATTTAAAAAAACAACAACATCTTTGAAGTTGTTTTTAATAACTTCAGTCTATTAAGATACTAATGTTCTTTTTATATATTCTGATAAAGATCATGGGACATATGATGTCGATGTAAATAAATAGTAAGACTATACATGTGGGATGAAAATTATTCGGCTAACGTAATATGGTCATTAATTCTTCAAAGGTTCGTTATAAAGTCACACTTCACTAAAACTAGGTTGTCAGTCGAACAAGCTTTATTTTAGCAACTCATGTCACTGTTATTAGGTGTCATACGTAACTACTGCTATTTACAAGACGACTTATGTTAAAGTTTCCAGAGACTAGTAAAGTTCAAAGACACGAAGAGGGCGCTTAACGCTTGGAATATTAAGTCACGTGTTATTATAAGCACCTAGAGAAAGAACGTGAAACAGGGTTGATGACCCTTAAATGTTATCCAGGATTTTTTTGCCTCGATCTGTGCGTCTCTCTCAAATGTCAAGTTTTTCCCGCAAAGTTTACCAAAACGACCTGCTAAATTATTTTGTCTTTACATACGAATCTCAAGTTCCATTGTAGTTCATCGTTATCATACATTCGCCTTCGGATAATCTTATCGATACCCACTCTAACGATAACTGTCACATATAATTTAACCATTTCAATCAAACATTCGTAACTTCAAGCAAACATAGATGTCCACTGACTTTGAATTTAAATGCCAACCCTTTAGTTGATAAAGGCTCAAGACCCCAGTCGAATCCGAAATCCGAAGAAAGCTTAAATTATTTTAAAGATGTTCCCGAAATAAATATTCCGAAAACCTCTACACTCGGCTAGCAATGTTTAACTCTATAGAAGATCCTAACAATAAAATGCTCTTGTTAATCAATCAATAATCCAAGCCAGCTTTCAATAGATATCAATCTATTGACACCAATTGATACGGCTGGCTCTAAGTTCACCGACATGGCATACCTTCGGCTCATTCACACACAATTGCCTTTAAGTCCATTCAATGGCTTACAATTGTCGAGTTGCTTTTATATTGTACTGTCATAATGGACTTGCATGAGCTTTCGCTGGATTGTAGCCCCCGATGGTAATGTATGTATGTGTATCGAGATGTTTGTAAATCGCCTGTTACAGATACATGGACCAGTGATCTTCATTGACTATGTATAAATAGATAGAAAATCAAAAATATCGTCATAGTCGTAGAATAGTGACGGATCTGACAAGTATGATATATGACAGATCCGTCACTGTTCTACGACTATGACGATATGTTGTAGTTTGCATTCATTTTAATAATGGAAATGAAAGTAAAAAATAATAATAATTAAATGTTCACTGAAACTACAGATCAAATGCAAAGCTCCAATAAGAGGATTTACAATTTAAATGTTGCAGATATAAAAAGATAATAAGCTATTGCATATGGTACCGTGTGACCTAATGAGTCAGTTTTAGCAGAAGACGCCTCCAGTCTCCAACTAACGTTCCAGATGTTGTTTGTATTTAATACGCTAATGCAGTTAGATCACCCACGTAAACGTAGCAACCAGTTCCATCTATATTAATCTATATTGCAATATCCCGGCACTGGCCGTCCATCTAACCTAAAAAATGTAGGAGTGACGCAAAACTTACTCTTCTGTTTTGAAAAGTAAGTAACGAATATAATTTAACGACTCACATGTTGTTTGTAGATGGTGCTCTATTAATTTAAATATAATTTACCTGAAATAAAGAACATAAAATAATTAAAACAATGAATGGGTACAATCAATGAAACTGAACAATCAGACGAAGCAGGACTAGCTAGTTTGTTATAAAAAACGTGTTGTCACGATTAGCTAGTTGTAGACTTTATAAACATTGTGGTTTTTTTAAACAATTCGAGCCTAATTGCAACGGTCTCTACATAATTTCAGGTAGTAAATCAAGACCAAATCTTAAACGACCTAAAATGACCAAAAATATTGCAAAATAACAAAACATAAAAACAAAAAGAGGTCACCCAGTAAACACAGGAGTTCCAATCAGTGGCCTGGCACAAAAGGCAACAAAAGCAGGGCACACTGATAGTATCAATACCTACGATGATCCAGTTCCCACGCTCGTTTACGTTACGAACTGTTATATCTAGGGCATCACTTTGGTATCTAAACGCCCTGTGATATCAAAAGTGCTTACGGCTAAGCGGGACAGATGAACGAGTAGATGCTTCAAATATCGATGCTTGATAAGTTCTCGTACGCTTAATGGATATAATTGTTACTGATATTGTACAAAAGGCTGCGTTACATAGTACAAGGGCTAGCTGAAGACTGTATATCCCGAAATAAGAAATGCTTTTTACAGACAGTTACATCTAATCTCCGAAACAAATTTTCAAGACAAGTTACCAATATAAATCAGATTTTATACAAAATCTTAGGTAAAGTCACTCTTGATATAAAACTTAAGCGAGACGCATTACATATTCATGGACGTATTCATTCAACGTTTAGAGAGACACAAATATGGTTTAAAGGGATCATCAATATAAGAAAATAAAATATTCACAAAGGCGTGAAATGGGTCAGCTAAAATATGCCAATGGTAAAGTAAGTATGATATAAGTAAATGATTTATAGGATTATGAAATAGTTGGCTTCTGTCCAGTTTTGGTGAAAGCCAAAGATAATCTAATCTATGCTAATTTATATCATAACATAACTCACAACACTTGTCGCATTTCCTATCATTCTAGATAATTTACAGCCTCCGCCACAGATAACTGCTTATGCCCCAACTTACTACATTAGAAATAAATTTTAACCACATCAGACGTCTTTGTGGTTCCTGCGACAGCCTGTCCTTTCTAATTTTCACCATCATCATCATTTGGCTCTGATTTAAATTCGTGTCTTTGGTTCATCTTTCAATTAACCTTACGAACACATTTGAACATCATCTGCAAGAGCAGACCTTCTGAACTGATTTAGGAGAAACATAAGCGAACTAGTACCGGAATACCGTGCCTCTTACTCACGACCCCAGTCGGCAATTGAGGCGCTATTTTAGGGCTAGCAGTCGGATTTGCGCGTTGACTCACGAACTATTACTGACTGACACATCCAATTGGAGATGTTATGCAATTGTTTATGAAATCCTGGGAAATGTTACATTTGTGGAGCGGCTATTTCCAGCCTTTCGAGGTAATGTTTGTCAACAAAAGAATGGAGAACAATTTAACTGCGTGGTTTTGAAGCAACATCATTTCGAATCACGTTAATGGCCGTTTATTTGCGTTTTGTGTCTTCCACCAAGTTGTGAGATTCAAAATTAGTACCATCAATATTTTGTCGCACTTAAAATTTTAAGTCTATTAGGTTATTTCAACACTGTCAGATTAAGACAAACTAAATTCTGATAAATTAATCCACTTTAAACCATAACAAATGGTATGTATTAAATCACAAATAATAAAAGACGTTATAGCAACATAAAATACTCGATACAATGTGATATCCCGTACTTGACGTGATAATAAAGGAAGAGAGAGAGAAAGAGAGAGCACACACAGAAGGCGACTCTACGTTACCTGCAAGGTGGCGTAACAAAAACAGTGAGTCCGAAATTTTTATAATGATTAGTGGAATCGAAAATACCACAAAAATAAACACCCATGCACTAATTCGGTGTTTTAATATGATCCAGAATCAATCTACTGATCGAGCAAAAATGATTACCGATATGATTGGCAGGCGTTCCCGGTAACAGTAAAATGTTGCCAATCATCGACAGGATTAATGGACCAAAACAAATACATTACGATCACACAACAGATACCTACACCGCCCACACACAATTAGCTATGGTGAGAAAACATACGGGAGCGAGCGGTTGGTAACGTTTCGACCCTTCGATATTTATACATTGCCATTTATCTATCGAGGTATTCATGAATTTTTCAATTGATAAGAATTGAAAAAATATTGAATGCCTATTTATTTTTTTACTACTAGCTGCAAGCAACCAATATAACCAAAAGCCTGAATTGTGATGTTGATCCTTTTACGATTGTGTCTAAAATTAGAATTCACAACTTCCAAGAATTGTCGTGCCTGCTCCAAGTTTGAGCTACCTATGTTCTGTATGTTTCTGTACTCAAATCGGTCATCAATCAATCGACCTGACAATCAACTACTATAATCTAACAAGTGCCCACAACTGCGCAGTTTAGATACAAAAACAACACTAATTTCGTTATATTTAGACGTGACTGCACTTAAATGTGAACACGCGATGAATATATAAGTGTTCGTGTGATGATGGTATACTCAGATACGCCGATACTAAATTTAATATAAAAATTCTGAAAAATAAATCAATAATAACTCATTATAACTTTGATAAAGAGGATTTTGATTATGACCATAACACAATTTTGACATAAACCCCCAAACCATCCCAATATTAAAACAGCAAAGAAAAACCTCAGAGCCTATGTAAATCACCCCTGGAATAAACCCTGAAGCCGAGGATAATGAAATCTTAATTAATTTCGATTACAACCAACAAGGTACTTTCAATACATTTTCCAACCTACACAATTGGTTGAAAGGTACTCATAGAACTCATTAAAATGCGAGAGGATCCCCATACAACATGTGTCTACGTATAACGCGTGTTAATTCACAGTGATGTGACATGACAGCTCGCGGGGTCCCGTCTCGCTCTGTTAACTCCTCTAATGACCACGATCGACACTCCAAGGGCGAGAGACAAAGGCTCGTGTGATACTTTGCATACAAATAACATTAGACATACGTTTACCTAAATATACAATGCCAAATGAATCTTCAAGCAACTTCAAGAGTCTTGGTATTTGAAAGTATATCTTCAGAGTATTTTAATATCCCATATTGTAGGAGTATCATATAAGCGTTGTAGCCTAGAGAAACATGTAAGATAAATATAATGCAGAAACATAATGTTCTCAACATAATAACGTAAGTGAAGCATTGTACAATCTAGATTTGACGCGAAAATATATCGTAAACCTTCGTTTTAGAGCAAATAAACATGGAGCTATGTATATCCAGAATTGTAGAACAAAAGCTTAAGGCCAAGGGTGTGGAACAATGGAGACTAGAGATACTAACATGCTCTCCCCAACCCACTTGTACACACAATGTACTGTGCTGGTACATTGTCTGAATAATAAATATAAACTTACATTTTACACGAGGATAATGATGGATAATTAAACATTATAGAAAAATAAAAGCTGGCTAGTAGTATACAATATGTTAAAAAACCCTGTCGGAGCCGAAACCGGTATTTAGGTTTCCCAATTACATGACCAAATAAAATAAAATAAATATTCACGATAGTAAACATATTAAGGACAATTTAAAATGCCAATTTTTTTTTGCCTTTTTCCCTCAAAATGTAGCAAATTTTAAAAATATGACAACACCGTTTGCGGAAGTAATTATGTTAGATCGTGTGGCGGCACCTCTGACCACAAAAATATGGGAGGCCACAAAAATATTTTCCAAAAAAATATGGGAGGCCTTTGCCCAGCAGTGGGACACTTACTATGCTAAAAAATATAGTTTTTTTTTTTTTTTTTCAAAAAATAAAGTTTTTTTTTTTTTTTTCAAAAAATAAAGTTTTTTTTTTTACAAAAACAGAATCTAATCTCGATACCCAACAATACGTTTTCAGGTCGGACAGGGTTTTCTTAACATATTGTATACTCCGACCACACTAAATGATCCGTTCGGATTATCGAGGTTAAATTAAAGAGTACAACTTGAAACCCAGTACGTTTTAAACTGCACCTATCGCAGCGGTAACCTGAATTTCGATCGTTTGAAGTTTGAACCAAACACCGTCCCGATTTGCCTATTTGCGCCGCGATCGCCTGAATAATTGGAAAGCGCTGAAATCGCTTGTTTACGTTAAGCGAGCTTGTGCAGAAATACCGTTTACCTCGATGATTCACTTCACCTGTTCATGAATGACGGTGCGTTCATATTGCAACATATTCTTTTTGGGTCATCTCAGTAAATTTTGAAATATTATCTGTAATTAGTAAAGAACAGCTGTGTAAATGATCCAGAGAATAATTACGACCATTATCGTTATTTTGTTACCTAAGGATCACATAGTCCAGATGCGTTTTAATGGAGAGCATTGATGTCAATCACAATTTGCAACTGCATATTTTGATTATACTCCATTGCATAAATTGACTCTATGTCATTTATTGGAAATATATTCATGTATACGTTATTCCTTGTGAGCAAAGGCTCTTAAACAAAGGTTTTCTGGACTAATATCAGCATTTATTAAAGGTCCAACCATTATCTTTGTTCAACGCCATATTCTATTTTGAAAATAGCACTTTAGTATGATATGGCATTTGGCGTACATGTGAATCGATCAGATGTCGTTTGAGTTCTCTTTGCGTAACTCAAGTGTGTACAACACCGAACAGTAAATGAACCTCGGATACGTTCACCTCGAAGTGTGCCACAAGCACAAGGATCAGGCGATGACGAATGTATCCTAAAACAACGACCGGTATTCGAAACCAGTGCGGCGAGTAAATGACCTACCGCGGCAAGTAACGGTGTAAGGACACACGTAGTTGCGTGTCAGATAAGATCATGATACGCACTAATATACCTAAATCCATTGTTCGTATATCTAATTGAACCCGACTTACCACCGGGTAGTCAAATTTAAGGAAGAAGGTACAGTAAGGGCCACCGCAGACTTGCTACTTTTAGCATCGGCGATCGGCGATTTTGATGCTGCGTCTCGCTCGTTCGCGCTCGAAGAAACGCGACGCAGCATCGATACGTCACAAAATCGCCGGTAGCCGATGCTAAAAGTAGCAAGTCTGCGGAGGCCCTAAATGTGATTTATTAACAACACTGACATTTATAAATGGGTCCCTGTTTACCGCTTTTGGCTGTACCTTTGAAGTTTGAACCCATTGTTGGTTTTTGCAGGAAGTTAATTTGGGAGGCCTCCTTAAGCCGGAGAATTTGAGATCGAGTTATTAGGTTGTCTCAACTGTTTCAAACTGTGCCAGGATAGGGACCCGTGGAAAGGGGAGGCCTGTGCCCTGCAGAGATAACTATTTCAAACAAACAAACATTTGAGATGGATCCAACAAGATCTGAACTTAATTTGTTTTTTGTTTTTATCCAATTTGTTTCACGGATATTTCTAAATCTGAATGAAAAGTTAACATTGATGAAGAAAAAGCAGCAATAAATGTGCTAATTATTTTAAAAGTGTAATCTTATAGTGTAAACAACATCATGTGCCGTTGACCGGTAAATTATTAAACTTAAACGCTTTTAAAACTAAACAGGTTTACGCGACCTCATTTCCTGTAATTAGTGGTTGAAGTATTCACAGTAATGATATCAATCAATCACTCTTAGGTAGGGCAATAACTTCTACACGTATGTCCTACTATACTTTAATTTAAACTGTTATGTTACTATCTCAGACATTAGACGCAAATGCAAGAGTAATCTAGGCATTCTAGGCATATTGTCCTATTATTTATTCTGTGGCATAACATAAAACTTCATTATTATTCCACAACGCTTAATTATGTATTCAAATCAGTTTCTCTTTTCGCTCTCATGTTTTGTATCGATTTGAATATTATTTGCGCATTGATTTCTATATGAACAAGTTCAGTGGGACATGCATGTGTTTTAACTAGAAATATATTAAGTATAGAAATTGAAAGCCTCCTTGTTAATATTAATGGGATTCCATTCAACATAGTAAACATGTTGCTACGATCAATTATCCGGACATCAAGTCTCTTATCAATTAGCATTTAGCTTAACATTTAACCTAGGAATAAACGTTGTTATGTGTTGAAGCTAACGAGCGAAACAAACGTTATTGCCAACCGTAACACGGATAATATTTACTTAAAAGAAACTGTATATGTTAAGGATAAACTGTTATCCGTAGTGAGTGTAATATGTTGGAAATTATTAAAAAAGAAACCAACTAATTCAAGCAGTGAGTCTAATGCAGACTACAATAGCGCTATACAAACTTCGTTTTGGTAAGAACCAAATATAATAGTTACAAAACATATTTTTGACGTACTACTTGCTGCTAAAAGTTCGAATAATTCTTCCATAAGAAAATACACAGTTATTTTGATATGTATTTCGTGTGAAGCTATCAAAGAAGATAAAAGACAACATATATCAAACAGATCTGTGATATTGATAACGTATATTGTTAGTAAGAACAAGTTAGAGAAAACAGAGCTATCAAATACAATAAAACTTCTATAAGTCGATCGTCTGCAGACATAACAACGAAGACAGATAATCCAATAGGAAAAAATCCAGTTGAATGTTATTTAATACTTAGTGTTTAAATCAATTAACATCACAGGTTCAATAACAATAGACCCCGATGAGATAGCATTGAGCGAACATCGAGTCACTGCATTAATCAGACACGTCTGTGGTATTGAAGATTTGCAATCAGAAGTTTGTCCAAGTACAGAGCAAATAACAAGGATAGATGAAGCTGAAGACATCTATAGAGAAAATGAATTAGTGATCCTTCTCCTCCTTACGTTGTGTGTTATCAATGCTTAGGATCTGCCGAGAGTATCTAATCTGTATTTAACAATATATCTGTATTTGACAATAACAATTGTGATTCAATATAATGTTTCAATGTATTGAGACAAGATATAAGCACCTTCGCTATATTTTAGCATCGAGCCATTTATGAAAATAAATTCTCAACACGTCAGGAAAGTAATGGAAAATCTGACAAGAAAAATTCTTAAGTCAGTTTGAACAAATTCAAGTTAATTTCGGAATTCTGAATGCTGGCCATTAGCGTTAAAAGCTTTATTGATTTCGCGGACATTCGGGTGGGGAGCGGAGTGGACACCAGACGAGGGGAGAACGGAAGGTGAAATATAACAACGTCGGCAGGCCGGGCCTATAATTGTTTTTCTAGTGGCGGATCCCAATTTCTTGGCATGTATCAAGGTGGAGTTTTATGTCTAGCAATAACAAAAAGTACCACGGAATCTACTCATAGCTAAATTGCAGTTTTAGTGGAAGCCCCAGTTTTTGATTCTGAAGAAGAAATTCTAGATAGTATCAATTCACTCAATATTATGACATAAGTATTATTTTTGTAGATGTAGCTAATAACGCTATCAAGTGAAACTTAAACAGATGTTGGAAGAGATTTCATAACAGCTAACCCTAACCAACAACGCTATCATCTACGGCTATTCCACTATCAGTTCACTGACGTGATTAGGTAAATCGCCGGCCGGCTAGCCTTTCCGCACCATTACAGTGCTTTTCCATAAACAAAAGCAATTCAATTTTGGACCGTAACCCTTTACAATAAAGGCGGGTTGGCAATCATTAACTTTGGTTTTCCAAGTCGGTAGGGCAAACATAGTCAGTTCACCGACCCCGGTAAACGTGAAAGTGAAATCCGTCACTTGTTGCTACGATACCAATTGGACGGAAACGTGTCGTGGTTGAGAATAAGCCGTTCTAAGTAAAATAAGGTCGCAATTTGTATGCGAATATTGCTTGTTGCACCTAATTCAGAACTTGATTGGATTTGCACATGCAAATTTAGATTTGAATCGGATCACGCTGCCATCATTGGCTTCATTGTATTCAATACCGTATGACGAGAATGAGAAATAGTTTGTTCGATGCACGAAACATTTAAACGATAATGACATTTTAAATTTAAATTCACATCCGGAGACCCACAAGGTGCTTCTTTAGGCCGTTACTTCCTTGCTAATGCCACTGAAGCTTACCTGTAACAAAGTAACACGATATAAGTAAAAAATAAAAGAAATTGTTAACTGATAGGGATAACACTTTATACAGTAGTATAGCTCTCAAGTCAAACAAAAACAATGCAGGACAATGAACTGATACGAAAACAGCAGTTATCAAGATTAAAAGACTAGACGAGAGAAAAATAGTGGTATTTTCCAAAGTAAACAAATTGGCAAATAAAAATATCACCGATGCAAAACTGAAATCACTGCTCTTCAGAAGAATAAGTCACAATAATGTTCGAAATAGAAAAGGTTACTAGCAAGCAAATGCCCTGTCCTGAGCCCTGCATGCCCTTCGTCTCAATTTTGTTTGTAAATTTTAAACCGACCTCCAATAAGCATCGCAAATTTTCGTAGATGTTTCAGATAATTCAAGAATTACGAACTACAAACGAAATTAAAATTAATGTTCTATAGCACTTTACATCCAATATGACTATTTATAAACTCAAAATGCCAAGAATTATTTCAACAATAACATATTTGAAACAATAGGGTCGACAACGCGGCCCATATGCACGATGTGTATCTAACACATTATTCTAATTCGCACAGCGTTAATTGTTTCACATCAAACCGTAATTAGGCTCGCAGCTGGAACAACACCAGTGAGCTGACGACGGTAAAATATAGAAGCAATTATAGCAAGCAAAGAAGCGGATTACATATTTCTCTGTAGCCGATGTTTGTAATCTGGCTCTACTTTAGGAATCTAACATGCCGTATGCGAGAAGAAATAGATGGAAATAGAGGAGACCAACATATTTGAAGGTAGAAGCAATCGTTACAATATTGTAAGAAAATATGTTGAATGCCATGGCATGAGAATGAGAATCGGTATAAGATAATTTAGGTTTCTAAAACAAAACTCCAAAAGGAAAAACCGCGCAGTCTAAACTAAACCTATTAAGCGTAATCAATAAAGAGCTCGTTTCCAAAATGGCAGCCACATTTTATTTATAAGGGTATCCTGTGCTACATCACCGCTCACTGACAGATCTTGGACACGGGATAAGATTACAAAGCGTCTGTCTCATCTTAAACATTCATTATTTCTCTGAAGTGTAGTTTCACCATATGGCGTATCTGAAATAATGGACTTGTTTAACAACCATAGGAAAACATCAGTTTTCTTTATAAGATGCCAGTTTTTAAATGCTAATGAGATATTTATATTTGTTAAACATAATATTGGATTATAAAAATCATCATAATCATAATAATCTGAAGTAGACGTACTCAATGCAACTTAACTAACGTTTCGCGAATAAAGGATAGCCCCTTACGAGTATGTATCATAAACGAGTGAGATAAGAGGGGTCAGGAACTCAGGACACCGTTAACTGATAGCGACCAGACCACTAAGGGTGCAAAATGAGGTCTGATATAACTTTGCTATCAAACTTCGAGGCTTGAGTATTAAATAAACAACTCAGTTTGAAATAGTACACACTACAAATGAGACGAGTCATTTAGATGATGCTTTGAATAATCTCGAATCCCGATTGCGTAACGTTACAAATTGCAGTAATTGAAAACAATTTAGCATTTAAACTGCTAATAACTATTTCTGTAACAGATTAGATGCAGGGATTTTCCTGCTTTATTTTAATTACATATTCGAATAATGTCATCAAATTCATATTTCTTAAGCCAAGTTTCAAGGTATCAACCTAATCTTATAGAAATGATGTATTATGTGAATTAATAGTTATGCCTTAAATTAGCTTTAGGTGATTTCCACAATTATCAGAGATAATACTAGACGATTTGTTATGAAATCTAATTGTGTTGGATATGATTACATCAATGAATCAAAGTCAAAACCATGTATAATTGATACAATCAAACGCTATTTCAGATGGTAGTTGAGAATTAATGCAATCAATGGCACGCTACATGTAACTAGTTCTAATACAAAACTAAACAAATCTCGTTACGAGGCGCACGCAGTCACGCAACGCACCACGCAGAATATTTACCCACGTGCACTGAATCGCTAATTGAATAAACCGAACTAATCCATATAGCGCTTGTACGTCACACCGCGCCGAACAATGGTAATTACTCGCATGCTCTGCATTAACAACAAAAATTAAAGTATACTCATACAACGGGCAGACATCCAAGATCATTAATCAGAATAATTACCAACTCATACTACATGCATAACAATTTCGTGTTCAAATATTTTACTGGCAAATCATAAGATATGATTTAGTAATATCAGAAACTAAGAGAACGTAGTGCACGACAAGTATATAATAAATTTTACGAAGTACGAAGAAGACAAAATAGTACAAGACTAGACTACTTTGGTCTCCGGTTATTAAAATCGTGGGAGGAGTATTTGCGAACTGTTCAGAAATCTTGAGGGAGAAATTCTTGATCTGTTACGGGTAACGTCTGAAATTCCAGAAAACTTGTACATGTTGAATACTGACGGACTTTGTCAAGCACACAATAGACTACCGTGAAAACGGCACACTTAGGAACAGCTAACCGTAGATTGTTTCACTCTTCCCACGATATTCGATAAGCTGAATTAAATTTATGTTCATACATTTCGAGCTTTATCATCGTTCAGAAACAGTTGGATCGCTGTAGAAATTGGATTATCTCGATTGTTGCTCAACTGCGCGGATAGCATAATTGCTTAATTGGTTTATGGCGCACATGTGAGAGGATACTATCGATTAAAATTATTAGATTCATAACATACGGATAGAATCGAATGACACTACTGTTTTAGTCACGGCAAAAAGGAAGCCGTTGAAAGTGTTGCCAAAATGTCTGAACAACCAAGAGGTTTCAGTTTGATTCTCAACCTGGCCATTATTTATACTATTGACGTGAGTTCACACCTAGCACAAGCATTAAGGTTAGTTGAAGAGGCTAAAAAATACTACAAATAAATCTTAGAGCTGAACTGAATAACAGCAAAACACAGGGAGCAAGTAGCGGTCGGCCGAATGACCCGATCCATCGTCGGCGCACTGACAAGTGGAGTAATGAACGGTGACAGATACACAATAGAGAAAGTGAGTGTGAATACCGGTCGCGATGCTACCGCATATTTGTTATGTTCTAATATTTCATATGAAAGCGAAATATACAACACTGGAAGAATTTATGACAAAAAATCAAACCAAATCATATCAACGTAAAAAGGCGGACTACACGAAACAACTTTATGAAAAATACAGGGTGTCCCAAAACTTTGCCACATGGAGGGGAAGTACCTTAAATATTGTAGATACAGAATTTTACTGAATGAAGACTTCATTTTTATTTTAAAAACAATAAGTTCTGCATTCAAAGATTTTTGAAAACTCGCTTGCCACACTCGGGAATCGAACCGGCTAAAATCCGAATAATAACATCCTGTACTTTTATAGCATCAATCGATAGGGTCAATCATAAGGATAAAATCTCTTTAAGAAACATAGTAAATTAAATGAAAGGAAACCCATAAAATCGTTACTTATTTTAATTTTCACTTATTTTAATTCTTATAAGTTAAGATATCACGGTTTTCCTTTCATTTAATTTCCCATGTTTGTTAGAGTGATTTGATCCCTGTAATTGATCCTATCGATTGATGCCATAAAAGTACAGGGTGTTATTTTTTCGGATTTTAGCCGGTTCGATTCCCGAGTGTGCCAAGCGAGTTTTCAAAAATCTTTGAATGCAGTTCGTATTGTTTTAAAATAAAAATGAAGTCTTCATTCAGTAAAATTCTCTATCTACAATATTTAAGGTACTTCCCCTC